>PPOM03000334.1:26582-40823 GCA_003708925.3 Kazachstania martiniae
AGTGGGTTTTCGTTGTCTCCGGTGTCAACAACAAATGGTACGCCTACAAAAGAGATCGAAACAGATACAGCTAGTGTACGTCATGCAAGAAGAATTGGTACAATACCAAAAAGTCATTCAAATAGAAGTTTATCTCCTTTAAATTTGTTCAGAAGGGTAACAACACCAAATCATGAAACCCTAAATGGAGCTAACAGTAATATACCAAATGCTAATTATAAACCAGCGACATCAACATCTCTATTTTCTGATTTATTGAGTAACACTTTTGGTAGTGCAGGTGAAATGTCACCAGTTTCCAGTAATAGGAACTCTAACTCAAATATACATTCGATGGCACATGATAGCCATGACAATTTTATTTTCCAGCCTGGCGATTATATTTATACTTTTGAACAAGCTATTCCTCAGACTTATCCAGAAACTATTAAGGCAGACTTTGGGTTTGTTGAGTATTTCCTTCTAGCCACTGTGGAGAGATCCGGTGCATTCAAGGGTAATCTGACAGCCAGATTACCTGTTACTATAGTAAGGACACAATCGGATACGTCAGTAGAGGAAAGTGAGCCCATTATTATTTCAAGGGATTGGGAAAGTCAATTATATTACGATATTGTAATATCTTCGAAAGACATTATTTTGGATGCATTCCTACCAATCACATTCGCATTCTCCCCATTAGACAAGGTAACATTGCATAGGATTAGAATATATATAACAGAAACGATGGAATACTATTGTCGTGGTAAAAAGATTCATAGAATGGAACCAACGAAGAAATTTTTACTGGCAGAACATAAAGGCCCCCTGGTTGCAAATATTCCACCAGATGCTAACCCAACAAAGGCAAAATATATGGGAAACTTATTACAAGATGAGTCTGATGGTTACATCAGTAATAAGAATTTTGAATACCAAGTATTCATTCCAAGCCGATTCGGTAATCATCAAAGATTACACCCAGATTCTTCATTTGACAAAATTAAATCAAATCATTGGATTAAACTATGTCTGAGACTTTCTAAAATGGTTGACGGCAAACGGAAGCATTACGAAATAAGCATTGATTCACCGATTCATGTTTTACATAAGTTATCCTCTCATGCAAATACTTTATTACCAAGTTACGATAGCCATATTTTGGCGAACAGAGAGCCAGGGAAGGAAGAAAATGGAAACACAGAAACTGCTTCTCAAAACTCCAATACTGGTGGTTCATATCATAGTTCAAATATATTCTTTCCTAAGGAAGTTGTCCTGTCACCAATGTTATCACCAAATGTTCAGCCTCTCGATATTAACTTAAATGAACCTGTTAGTTCTCCATTACCAAGATCAGTAATGAGAACACAAGTAAACCATAACCACAACCATCATTCAGATATTAAGAATAGGGAAGAAGATGAAAACTCCCTTTTCACATCACCCAGACTAAAGGCAAATATTTATCACCCAGAAGTTATTCAGAGGGAACTTGCATCTCCTCAAGCCATACCTCTTTCCCCTGTAACCTCACCATTGTTGCAACCGACATCATTGAGGATTAATAAACCTAATGACTCATATAGAGATGGTTTTGGGGGTAACGATAATGATGACCTTCCGCCAGACTTTGATTCAATTGATACTGATCGATCCTCGAAAAAAATTCCAAAAAGTCCACCATCTTACGCGGATATCATGAAATCAGACGGTGTAGAGTCAATTAATTCAACTACTGCTATTCACGGAGCTGTAAGGGTTCCAAGAATTATTTTAAATAAATCACAGGAATCGTTTGTTAGATCAAATACTGGTACTCTAAACCTTGATAGCGAATTAGAGAATTCTTTTATCGATGAAGATGGAAATGATGGAGAAGATTATGATATTGCGTCAAATTTTAGTTTTCAAGGTTCTTCTTCAACACAGAACTTACCATCTGGTATATTAAGAACACATTCACCAGCGCTAAGACCAATAACCTCTGACATTAAATTAGGTAAAAGGGAAAACATTGGCGATAATTTACCGTCTACAACTAGAAATGATAATATGTTCTTCAATGACTTGAGCCAGATTCTAAGCGGGGATAAGCCAGAGAAAGAGGAAGAACCCGATCAAATCCATGATTATTGTCCAAATAGAAACTACTCAAATAATCTGGCAGTGCACAATTCAAACCAGTCTTCAGAAGGTGGTGAGTCTCGTAGATCTTCCTTTGATAGAAGTGCAATTTTTATTGGGAGAGATCAGAGTAATATGGAACCACTGCTCCATACACGTTCGAGTAATAATGTTATGCACAACATCGATGAATCATTTCAATCGAAAGATTCTATAGCTGAATATTCTGCACCTCCTCTCGACTCATCTGTCGATATAACTGCTTTATATGATAGAAATTCAGAGGCTTGGCACCCATTACAATTGAATGACCCACTATCATCCCCAATTCTAAGCTTCTCGAAAGATACAAACCATACAGATACAGATATTTTACACCATGATGGTTCAGAAGACAGTGCTGTCTTATCACATCCTAAGCTGACAGAGATAAATAATGAGTGATACCGACAATGGTTATCATGATACTAATTACACATATCGTCTAAAATTAGTCTTACCAGAAATAGGCCCCAAGTGTCAGGCATTTTTCTTTTAAATAGTTAATTATTAGTGATATATTATAATACATGTTCAATATATTCTTTTTTCAATTCTAATAAAATGGTTATCTGACCAATTGATTCAAGACTGTAGTTAATTCATCTGGTGTATATTTAATATGCTTTCTTGGATTCTTGAAAGTGTCCTTATATCTGCTGTAAAATCTCTCGTACATTGGCATTACAAGGGATATAATCTCAGATTTCAATATTTTCTTTAAGTTTGGATCAGATAATCTGTACTGTTTTGTTTTTGATACTAAATCCTCGAAGCCTTCATTGAATCTTTTAAATTTCTCCTTTATTTGATCTTTATCCTTCGATTTCTTACCTGTACTATCGATGAAAACTGAGTCCATAAGATTGGCAGTCAGATCTCTCCAATCAGCAATCATATATCCAATCGCTTTCTTCTTTAGTTTTTCTAACCTATTGTGACCTTCACCTCCCAGTAATACATTTAACTCTGATTTTTCTATAATTTGTTCCACAAGCGATATATTCATTAAAATAAAAAAGCCAATACGCTGCTTATGTCTGTTAGCCTTAGAACCTCCTTCACTATCTGGATGAGAAGCTAACAAGCTTTTTGCTCTTTCCTCTAGTTGCGAAACTAATGTATCAATACAATCACTAAAGAAACACGATATTAGAGCAGCGTTGTTATCTTTACCATTCCCTTGTAATGTACCCGGAGTATATGTTGAGGCTTTGTCATTTGGTGACATTACTAACCAGTCTTCTCTCTTCATGCCCTCCATTGCATTTAGACACCCGTTTTTGTATTCGCTAAATCTCCTTAATCTAGACATAGTATCAACGGTTGGTTCCGTAACACCATTATCGCTTGGTATTGATGACAACATTTTTACCTTTGTGTTGATCCTTTCAATAGCATTTTTGAATAGTGATTGTGTGACGCGACGAATATGTATAGAACATTCAGTTATATCTGGATGATTCTCTAAAGATGAGTTAAATTTCAAAGCCTTGATAATGGCCTGAACTGATTCTACCAATTCAAAACTATAAATACCAACATTCTCCAGATTAGATTCTACTAGTTTTAAGTTAGATTGGAATAATTTTGAGTACGCCACAAGGAGAGGTGTTAACGTTTGAACCAAAATTTCCGACTTTAAAGGAGCATACTGTGAGTATAAGTCATCTACTAGTGACTTTTCATTAGCAATGAAACCAATCAAAGCTTCTGTATAACTCAACATACCATTGCTACCCTTTTCATAAGGAGCATTCTTTGATGATGTAATCTGCTTGACAAAAGGTTCCAAAAAAGCCATACATTTTAATATATTGTTACTCTGTTGCTGGACAAACACGGTTTGAATCACAGATCCCTCTGAGTTGTTGTAGAAGTAATCTAAAATCCATGACATTTCTGCTAGCTGTTGATCTTCATAATAAGGAAATGGGATCTTTTTATTCATATTTATTTGGGGATCAAAAGGTTTAATAATATTCAAGATTGAAATGAAGTATAACCTTAATTCGCCTTCACTCTCCTTAATAAGTTCTGTTAAATGTGATAATATACCATGAAATTCTGCATTTTGTTCATTGCTTATCTTAATATCTTCCAGCATATCATCTACCTTATGCATTACTTGTGTGTATTGTTTTAAGCCAACTTGCTTGATACCCTTCCTAAGAATGATTTCATATTTAGATGCTTCATTTGCTAAATCCTTCACCGATGCAACTGAATTCAATGTACTTTCAATATTTCTTTGTAATGTTACCAACATGTTATTTCTTGACAATATGGGAGTAAATAATTCACTCGACTGGCCTGATGTTTTAGCAATTTTCTGTAATGATTTATTTATATCAAAAGTTAGTCGACTGGAGTTCTGCAATCCTTGAGATAGGACAAAAATATCAGCCTCATCAATATCGACATCAACATCTATATCAGTAGTCATTAGTTTAATTCAGTATATCACACAGATTCGATTGTTTAGCTGTTTATCTTATTATTTATTCCCCTATGGTAGAAAATGTCTTATTTTATCGAAATAATTTTCAAATTTGAAAAATAATAAATTTCAATCTTTAGAGATGAGCAGAAATATAAGTTCGAAATTATCGTAATATTAAAGACGATATAATGACTAAGTCCATCAAACAGCTAGTAGATGAACTAGAAAATGCTAGTCGTTCATCTTCTCGAGGTAGGGCTTACGCCAGAACTTGTAAATTGTTCCATAGCGAAAAAACAGTAACAAGTTGGAAATTCAATGAATGGGACTATGGAAAGAATAACATAAACTTACCATGTAATGCGCGTGGATTATTTATATCTGATGAACCTGATCCAAAAATAATTGCTAGAGGGTACGATAAATTTTTCAATATCGATGAGGTTGTAAAGACTAAATGGGATTGGATCGAAAACAACACAGACGGGCCATTCGAAGTCACGGTTAAAGCTAATGGTTGCATTATTTTTATATCTGGGTTAGAAGATGGTACTTTAGTTGTTTGTTCTAAACACTCGACTGGTCCCCGTGATGATACTGATAGAAATCATGCTGAAGCAGGAGAGGCATTTCTGATGAGACAGCTAGAAGAACAAGGAATTGATTCCAAAATATTTGCACTTGAACTGTACAAACATAATGTAACTGCTGTAGCTGAATATTGTGATGATACATTCGAGGAGCACATTCTCGAATATATTGGTGATAAGCGTGGTCTATACTTGCATGGTTTGAATCTAAACGAACCTGAATTTAAGACATGGCCAATGGATAAAGTAACTGAATTCAGTAAGAGGTTTGGTTTTAAGGCTATCTCTTACTTTACTAAAGATAATGTCACATCGTTAAAAAAATTCCTGGTAGAGTGTTCAACTAGGGGCTCATATCAAGGTATGGAGATAGAAGGTTTCGTTATTAGATGTAAATTAAAATATACCCATGGAGCCTATTTCTTCAAATATAAATTTGAAGAACCATACCTAATGTATAGACAATGGAGAGAGGTCACTAAGGAATATATTGCCACAAAATCACGTGTATTCAAATTCAGAAAGCATAAATTTATTACCAACAAATATTTAGATTATGTTATACCATTACTTGATAATGATGCTACTTTATGTGAGAATTATATGAAAGGTTTTGGTATCATAAAGTTGAGGAATTCCTTTTTGGAGGAATATGGTATGAGTGGACTTGAAATACTGAATCATGAGAAAATACAAGAGTTAGAATTTAAGAACGCAATTGATTATGATAAGATTGATGAAAATACTAAATTTCTAATATTCCCAATTGCTGTGATAGGATGTGGTAAGACTACGGCTGCGGTGACATTGCAAAATATATATCCAGAGTCATGGGGTCATATCCAGAACGATGACATTACAGGAAAAGATAAGTCGATGCTAATGAAAAGGTCATTGGAATTATTAGCCCAGCCAAAAATAAGATGTGTTATTGTAGATAGAAACAATCATCAATTTAGGGAACGTAAACAGTTATTTGAATGGCTGAATGAATTAAAGGAAGATTATCTTCCGTATGATACAAACATTAAAGTCATTGGATTATCATTTGCAACCTATGATGACTTGGATAATATTAAAAAAATTACCATGGAAAGAGTCTTAAAAAGAGGAAACAACCATCAGACAATTCAAAGTGATAGATATGGAGAAAAAAAGGTTATTGGTATTATGAGTGGTTTTTGGAAAAGATTTCAGCCTGTTAATATTGAAAAATCACCGGATAATATGTTTGACTTAATGGTCAATCTCACTGTGACAGAAGACAATTCTACTTTAGTCAATGTAAAGAAAATCTTAGCTGCAATTCATAAGGAATATCCAACTTTAGTACCGCAATTGCCAAGTGACGAAATTACAGAAGCTGCATTTGCCAAAGGCTTAGAATATAAACCTCCTATAAAAGAAAAAAATGTTGGTCAACAACCCAAACAAAGGAAGATTAAACCAGAATATTTTTCAGTAAACTTGGATGATACAACATCGGTGATCAAACAAATTGATGAATTAAGAGCTAACTCCGACATTCCATTAAAGGGTCGATTAATTCTCGATGACTTATTTACAAATGACAAGTTCCAGCCGGGTTTCCACATAACATTATCACATGTCATGCAAGGTAAAAGAGGTGATAGTAGGGATAAAGAATTATGGAAACAGTACATGGAGTATTATAAACCTATATTTAAAGCATGGAGTAAAGCTGAAAAGTTACCGAGTTTGATTGAAACTACAGATACTGTCAAATTCACTTTTTCGAGACTTTGCTGGGATAATAAGATTGTTTCAATGATGATAAACTTCACAGATGGTAGTGACTGTATAGTTAACGAGAAGGGTGAAACTGTTAAGGGACTAGAATGCTCTAATAAGATTCCGCATATCACAATAGGTAGAATGCAAGATGACGTGAAAGCTTCATATTCAAACATTTTATGCGAAGAGATAATGGAAGGGAACACAGACGGAAAATACTATATTGAACTCAAAGAATCCATAGAGTTTATAGGTAAAGTCTTTATAAATCTATAATCTCAAAAGTATGTTGAGTACAATTGATGATATATATTAAATTTTATCTATATATGAAATGTGTGTATATAAAAACAATGTCATTCGTCGTTGGATATATTGGATTATTGTCATGAGTTTAGTAATAATGATAATGGTGCAAAAAGGAAATTATTCTATTCCAGTAACTTTAATTTAAGTCATGGAAGTTACCTTTGTTATTAACAAAGATATCAATGGCGGCCATAGCAGCATATAATCTGTTTTCAGCTTCTTCAAAAACGATAGAATTCTTTCCGTAGAATACGGAGTCAGTAACTTCTTCGTGATGTCTTGGTAGACAATGCATAAATTTGAAGTTTGGAGCAGCAAGGCCGGCTAATTCATCGTTAATCTGGAAACCTTCAAATTGCTTTAGTTTAGCTTCCTTTTCTGATTCTTCACCCATAGAAATGAAAGTATCGGTGACTAAGACATTTGCACCCTTAGAGGCAGCTTTAGAATCATGAGTAACTTCAAGTACAGTACCATTCTTCTTAGCAATTTGTTCAGCAGCTTTAATGATTTCGGCATCCATTTCAATACCCTCTGGTGTGGCAATGGAAACATCCATACCTAACTTCAAACAAGCAATTGACATGTCGTTAATGACGTTGTTTGCGTCACCGATCCAAGTAACCTTTAATTTGTTCTTAGTGTAGTCTAATTGTTCCTTGATAGTTAACATATCACAGATAGCTTGTAAAGGATGAGAAAGGTAAGTCACAAAGAGAGTTAATAATTGGAACAGAAGAATGTTCGCATAACAATTTAATATCTTCATTCTTGTTGACACGTGCAAAGATACAAGAAACCATGGAAGAAACAACCTTTGTAGTATCATAGAATGATTCATTAACACCTAACTGAATGTCTTCTTTACCTAAAAACATTGGTTGAGCACCAAAGAATGTTGCAGCACCTTCAGTTGAAATTCTGGTTCTTGTAGATCTCTTAGTGAATATTAAGGCAATAGTTCTACCTAATAATTTTAAATGGTTCTTTTGAAATTCATCACTGTTACCTTGCTTGAAGATTTTTTTGAAATGTTCAGCTCTATCAACTAAAATTTTAAATTCTTCATCTGATAAATCTTTAATGGCAGTTAAGTGACGGATAGACATATTTACTATATGATTATTATTTGTATGTGACTTACCTTTCTAAAAAAAAAAAATAAAACTAATCAAAGTTCGTTGTTAACTGTACTTAAAGGACATAAAATCAACTAATTTAACAAGGAAAAACTTTTCATCGCGATATTTATACCTGTTTTATTTCGAAAAAACTTAATGACCTTTAAGTGAAAAAACAAGCGATGTTTGTCATAATTCACGAATTATGGGTCATACTGCTAAAAGTGAGTCATTAATATATTGTGTTACCCAATTTGTAACGACAGCTTTTTATTGTAGTCCACTAACGTCTGCTTAAACAGAAGATTGTTCGTTTCTGTCATTTGATGGTGTTGGTGAATTTTGTTGATCAGATGGAGGAGGTAAAAGCAGCATATTAACAAAAGTCCTTGGTGTTTCTATAATTTGATGTGCTGATATATCTTGATTTTTGGAGGGATGTTGCTGTTGTTGATGACTGGACTCTGAGATTGGAGTATAATTTGTTCCGACAATATCATGTCTTGATCTATTTCCATCGTTGTCCTGGTTAATTTCATTGTCCTTGTCTTTTACGTGATTTTTCATAATGATTTCATCAAGAGTATGCTTTCTTGAAGTAGTAGAAGTAGTTTGTTGAGGCGGTTGGATGTGTCGTTGCTGGAACAGTGAAGTTCTTCTCTTGCTGCTGAAGGGTATTTCCAAAGGTTTGATATTGTCGTCGTCATCTTCGTCATCATCTTCTGCGTAACCATCATCAGATTCCTCTTGACCGCCCAGCAGGGGAGATAGAAAATATAATGAATTCATTGAGATGTTGTTATGAGTGAATGGTGTATTGGGTTGCTGAGTAGTAGGTATGGCAGTTGCCGGTGCGGGATTGGTGAGGTTCTTAAAAAATTGCGACAGATTTCCTGAATTAGTAGGGTTGCTAAAAATATTGAACTGATCCATGATTGCTTTTGAATCAGATCTCAATAGTAAGTGATGCTGGCTGGGCACATTTGTCAGTTGATCCCTTGTTGGCATGTTGAACTCTTGAATAGTTTTTATATAGGAAAGTTTGTCGCAAGGGATATTTGCATCATTTACAGTACTCACAACCAATTCAAAATTTTTACTCAATTGTAAGTAAATTTCATTACTGAAATCGTTATGAAACCACAATTTAGACCAATGTGCTAAAAATTGCTTGAATTTATTGAATTTCCAATTCAACTTTTTTTTAATATTTTTGTTCTGTTTGGTGAAATTCGACCAGTTAACCAAATTCTGTAAGCACAAATTAATGACATCTTCATTTGAAAAAGGTAAAAATTTCATTAAATGGAATTGCCTTGGCTGTTCAACCATTGTATTTGAATCAAGCATTAACAAATAATAAATCGATAATATCTCAAAAGATATATCTTCGTTAAAGTTGCTGTGGTCAGTCACATTTGTTAGAAGTAATAAAGTTAAGTAAAATAATGTTAGCTGTATCTCTACTATATCGGATCTTTCAAGCGTAATTTTTGTAGTTGCTGTTGTAGTAAACACATTTTGATTAAAATTATAATACAGTTTCCATTGATTTAGGGTACTTCTAAAATTTTCGATTTCGATTATGAGATTGGAATTGAACGATTCTACCGATTGTAGAAGATTTATTCCGTCAAATTTATTAATAATCAAATCGAGTACCAAGTTAAAAGGTATTAGACTTTTTAAGTTTGTAGACATCAATTGTCTTGGATGAAACTCCTGTATTAGAAAATTTGTTTTTGGCATACCTTGAATAAGAGTCCACCATGAATGTAAAAACTGAGAACACCAGAAAGAAACTAAACGTGCCTCATGGTTTATTGTGGCTGGTTTATCAATTACCACTGCTATATCAACAATATTACTGGCATTAATATAAGATGCAAATTTAAGTTGTAGGTCGTAATTAATCTGTAATAGTTCGTTTGCCCAAATTATACAATTAAACTCTCCAATATTTGTTGTTGCCATAAAATAATATACTGCTAAATTTGACATCTGTATGATATTTACAGAATCATTACCTACTGTTAGCAAAATTAATTTTGTGACAATGAACAAATCAAAATCTTTAAAACAGTTCCAATTGAATTGTATAATGTATAAGAGACACATCAAGGATATCGGGTTTGAAATTAGCGACGACTCATTGATTAAAGATATGAGGTGGGCCTCCCACTTTTTTGAAGGGTACAATAAGGGAATCAATGAGTTTTGTGTATTTTCAAAATTTTTAATTGACATTATTAACATATCTTTCAATTGCGCTAGAGTGTATTTGTTTGTCAGATATTGTGGCAAACCATTAATTGAGTTCAATTTCAGGTTATTAATCATTAATTGTAATATGGGATCCATATTAAACGTTGTGACGTATGGTTCTGATAAATGCTTGAATGACAATGCCTTTTTATCTATCAGAGTATTCCATGTTGCATTACCTATATAATTCAAATTAAAGGAGTAATTATTAAAACGATGGAATGTATCATTAACGAATGGAAGAGCAGTAACATTTGTTGGTAGTGGAATATTCTCCCTGACTTCTTGCTGGTGCTGTACTTGTTGTAATGGCGTATTACTACTCTCATTGTTAACTAGATTATCAACTAGTTGTTGTAATCTAACAACTTCATTTTCTAGATGTTCTGTATATCCTTTTGGCAAACCCCTTCTTGTTAATTTATCGCTTGTCTTACATATAAAGTTAATTTTTGAACAATTTGAACATGATGGTTTCAAGCCATCACACTTGATTTTTTTCAGTCTACATCTATCACAAGCTTGTGATTGTCTAAAATTTTTACTTAAATTTAATTCTCGACCTTGTACTTTATTCTTAATCACTTTCATTATATCACTAATTTCACTGTTCTTACGTCGCTGTTTATCCAACAAGAGAAACTAAAACCGGAGTTAGTAAATCCTTTATATATATTAAATATTAAAAGGAATCAATTAAAGAATATTAGTTCTAAAGAAAATAAAATATATAAACCCAACACCCACGTATTATAATAGCCGCTGAATATTATAATATTAAATTATATGTTCAACTAATTTAATAAATTTTCATTAACTTATCAACCAATCAACCATAACGTTTAACTATGAATAGACAGATATTTTAAAACGAGTGATTTAACCGCCGAAAATGGTTTTATTTTTTTTAAAGAAACAAGCGGAATAATGGGGAAACACCTCGGACCACCGGCAAAAACAAAGCAAAACAAATAAATGTCACATGACTATAATATAATACAAGTCATGTGATATATTTTTACGATGCTTGACAAGTTTGTAAATGTTGAGGTATGTATGATAGTGAAATTAATCATTTAGGAGTGGTCATTTACTTCATCAAGTGATTATTTTTCATGATACACACTTTCTAATAAAGGTTAATGATTTTTATATATATATATATAGATGTATGGGTATCTAACTAATCAGTTAATTATTACATAATATATATATATATATATATAAATATTGCTACAGTAGCAGTTACAACACGTTGGGACTTATAAGAAGTCTTTCGTTTAAGTATGTATAAAAAATATCGAAGTCATTTGATCACTCAGTTCGTGACTTATAAGAATAAAGAACCGACAACAGCAATTGGGATTGCAATCCAGCTGTTCATGCTTCTTGAGTTACCAGCATTTTCGAAATGTAGCACACCACTTGGTTGAGCGCTGCTGGAAGTAACACTTTGAACTATAATATTGTTAGATGGAGAAGCAGCGGAAGAGGCTTTAGCTTGGGCATTTTGGTTAGAACCTTGAGAAGCAGCTGGGGCGCTTTCAGAGCCGGAACCTTGAGCAGCAGAGCCTTCAGAACTAGAACTAGAACCAGAGTTGGAACCAGAGTTGGAGCCAGAGTTGGAGCCGGAGCCAGAGTTGGAACCAGAGTTGGAACCAGAGTTGGAACCAGAGTTGGAACCAGAGTTGGAACCAGAGTTGGAACCAGAGTTGGAACCAGAGCTAGAACCAGAGTTGGAGCCAGAGTTGGAGCCAGAGTTGGAGCCAGAGTTAGAGCCAGAGTTGGAGCCAGATTGAGAACCTTCAGTGTTAGAAGAGGAACCTTCGGTGTTAGAAGAGGAACCTTCAGTGTTAGAAGAGGAACCTTCGGTGTTAGAAGAGGAACCTTCAGTGTTAGAACCTTCAGAACCAGCAGTAGCAGTAGCTTCACACTTGGTACATTCAGTGGTGGTGACTTGAGTAGTACTGGTATGGGTGACAGTACCTGTCTTAGATTGAGCTTCACCAACATCTTGATGTTGACCAGTTTGACAATCAACAGTTGTAGTTAGAGTAATAACATTGGTAGTGGTGGTAGTGATAGTTGAACCGGCTTCGTTAGTAGTAGTACATGGAACAGTAACAGTAATATGGGTTACATTAATTTCGGTAACAACGTCGTTACTGTTACCATTACGGCTCTTTTCAGCAGCGTCAATACCATCCTGTCCGTTAGAGCCAGCTCCAGTAGAGGTTGGGCTGTTGGAATTGTGAGTAATGGAAGCACCAGAACCAGTTGTAATTGGGTGGGATGCTGATAAACTGGACTTAGTTGAAGCAGAACTGGAGTTAGAGTAAGATAATTGGCCGCCAGAAGTAGCACCAGTAGTTTCAGAAGTAGCACCAGTAGTTTCAGAAGTAGCACCGGTGGTTTCAGAAGTAGCACCAGTGGTACCAGAAGTAGCTTTAGTGGTACCAGAAGTAGTGGCTGAAGCAGAACTGGAAGAGGCATCTGATGAACTAGTTGGGATTAATGGTAAAACGTTAGCAGCAAATTCACCAAGATAGTTACCAGATGGGTTGTATTCACAAACAACGTAATAACCCCATTCTTCATTACAATATTTCATGGCACAACCGACTTCGGTAGTGTCCTTCCAAACAACTTGTGTGAAGTGACCAGTATTAGAAGCAAAAACTGGCTTGGAGAAATCATAATCCTTAATTTCAGCGTACCAAGCATCAACAGAACCAGTTAAACTGTGACCAATAGCAATATTTTCACCTGGATCACCACCAGAGTGACCTAATTTACCGGAACAATCATACTTAGCGGTAAAACTTTCAGCATATTCGGCCATACTGTCCGACCAGGTTAATGGACCGGTATTTTCATGTAAAGCTCTTAATTTATTGTGTTCAGCGACAACTGCTGTTTGTTGTTCTGGTGTTAAAGCATATTGAGATGGATCTGTGCTATCATCGGCAAGAGCAAGCGATGAGGCAGCTAATAAAATGAGACTATTTTGGGATAATTTCATTATAAATTTGTGGAGCGCTTTGCAATGTATTTTACAAAGAAAATAGACGAACGGTAATTAGCCATATCTTAAAAGACTGACTATAATATCAACCTATATAAATATAAAAAAGTGAAATCTTTCTACATGTAAAAACCCTGAATGATAAACAAGCTGTTCAGTAGATATCTCGTTTACATTTTTTTTGTTGTGCGTTACACCAGAAACACATGGAGCCAGTAACCGAAGAACAACAAGAAAAAAAAAGAAAGAGTTAAAAATTCTGGGCAAATTTTATTTGAAAAATACGGAATAATGACTTGCATAAATGTCCATTTAAAGCTTACGTGGGTGTCTAATTTGTCTATATAGCTACTAGATGTCGATTATTGCGTTGCCGTTCACTACCTATTTCAGCAATAATATACACAGCTAGAATCCGACTGATATATTCTTCTTAACAACTTACTAAAGAGCTTTACTCCATTTCTTTCATCAGTTAAGTGCATATTATCTTCCACGATAAACTGTAGTTTTCGTGATTGCGTCCCAGGCGATCAAATAGTCTCTAAGAACTTTACGCACTAAATATAAAAAGACTAATAAGCATAA
>PPOM03000334.1:68606-78864 GCA_003708925.3 Kazachstania martiniae
AACCTTTTAGATAATATTGATTTCGAGGAATTTTTGAACAACATGGAAAGAGTCAGTAAATCAGATCATCGTCTTTGGAAAGAAATTTCCGATCAAGCAATGTGGTTAGGTAACACAATGGATCCCACTGGGGCACCAGGAACCGAAATCGATTTTGGTGATTTTTTAATGGATAGTCCAGGTTTGAAATCGGCCCAATAAGTTTATTTTCCTTGATTGTTCCATTTTTCATACTCCATTACATTTTAGCATAAATTTTTTATATTCCGCGTACTAATTATTAAAAACCCACTGATTTTAATATCAATAATAACAAAGTTAAGAATTATAAACAATAAGTATCATGACGTTTTTGAATTTGTACTATATAAATATTTTAAATGGATTATTAATACTTAATTCTGATTTTAAAGATTCGACTTCACCAATACAATGTACCTCATTCAGTCTGCACCCTACCTGATGAAAATTATATAAATCTTTAATTATGTTAGTTTTATCACTAATAAACAAATTCACCCAAGTAAGCTTCCGCAACAAATCTTGCTCTTGCATTTAAGAATAATTTCATTTCACTAATTTCCTTGTCAACTTCCTCCATAAATTCAATAATAAAATCGACTAATTTACCAATCTTCATTGTTTCAGTGTGTTTATTAGTGATTAAGAAGGAAATATTATAACCTTGAATAGGAACACGTCTTAAAATATAGAAAGCTTCAGCACGTTGCTCAAGAAATCTAGTAAATTTGTGTACTAGAATCTGTTCAATTTCATCCGCTTGCTTAACCTTTATACTAACACGAACAGAATTGACACTTGGTTCAATAAGAACTTGTTCACTTTCATTACGAGAAATATGCATAGGCTGTAAAAGTAATTCCGCACTAGTGTTAGGCACTTCAACTTCTGGTCTGTTGTGTCTCTCAACCTCTTGGGAAGAAAAGTTGCTTAATGTTAGAGCCGCTTCTAAAGAAAAACGAACAGCAGTTAAATATGGACGTAGAGATTGAGACATTTCTAATATTTGATGTATTCGTTTATGCTTTCAATTATCCTGTATTGTAACTTCAATGTATATATTGACAATTCGTCAGCTACTGTACTATTAAAATTGTCAACTTTTTCACCACGGCCCCTTTAACGAAACACTTGAAAAGTGAAAATATAAAATACTAACCCGGATATATGTATATTTAAAAACTGTTGACTAATATGGTGCCAGGCTACTTACCTCTTAGAGGCAGAATCGTCCCATATATTCAATTGGTAGCACATAGAGATAGAAATTTAGAATCTTATCAAGCTATTTCGTTTTTGGATCATAACTATAAAATTCCTGATATTATATGCCCATCTTCTTCTCTTAATATTTTACATTGATTTGACTACATAGACTGTATACATACGTACTTATCTACTCGTTACTGAACAATGAGCTAACGGCAAGTAAACCCATTAGACCAAACTTGGCGTATTGATTTTCAGAAACCCAGATTGTGACGTAACCTAATTGTGGGAAATAGCCTTTAACTGTACCGACAATATCTTTTTCTTTATTTAAATATATGTTCTTACCTGCGTATAATGGGATATCATTACCAGCATTATTGTCACCTTTAGTCAATAGCAGTTGCTTTTTGCTGTTTTTTACACTATGATGTTCCCTTAGTACCCTGTGAACAATTGGGATTTGTTTACCATCAACTTCATAAACGACAACATCACCAACTTTTGATAAAGAATTTCTGTTCCATAAGAATAATATATCACCTCTTTGAAAAGCAGGTTCCATAGATCCAGATAGTACAACAACGATTGGTGAATGTGTATTGGCAAATAGCGCAAGACCTTGCCAGAACATGAAGGCAGACGAGAACACAAAACACAGGTTCAAAAATTTGGTCAATTCAACTCTTAAATTCATCACTAATCTTCTATAATTTAATGATTACCTATATTTCAAAGTATATCTTGCAACTATTGATTTTGACATCTACTATTTTATAGTATGTAACAAGTTGGCTTTTGGAAGTAGAAATTCGGTTTGTTGTTAACGACGGGGTAATAAGGAAATAATGCATATTATATCATGTAAGCCATACAACGATGAATAAGAGAGTATATATACAATTACGATGCTAACTAGGGTTGGTAATACTGTCTATGTTGTCACAAAGAAAACGGTAATTTTTCAGCCAATGTATCCAGCACATTGCATGTAGTAATGAGTCCGCAAGATCATCATCCTTTCTTGGCCCAGCAACGGTTTCCTGTAACTGCAAGGCATCAAATATCGAAAATCTTTTAGTCTTACCGGTTTTTATAATGTAATTATTTAGTTTTGTTTCATATGGCTTACTAAATGTGAGTGAAGATTTGTCTTTTAAAAAATCGATCACTTTATCGATTCTGTATCTCTTAGAAGTGGCGTTGGATTCTGTTGCTAAGTCCTGTGATATCCAAAACTTTGTCATTTTACCTGGATCTGAAGATACAACATTAAAATCTGAACGTTGCAATGATAGGTATAATAAGTGCTCCAATATATTGACTTTTATAATAGGATCGGTGACGAACCTCGAAGACGTAGTCCTAGTTCTTTGCCGTTCAATCGTTACGATATCAGATTTTGCCAACAGAGGATCTGTTTTTATAAATCTAGTCAATTGATTAACTAATGAACTTGTCTGCGATGGAAGTAAAGACAGAGATTCATTTTGCAAAAACTTATTTTCCAATTGGATCTTATTCCAGCTTATTAATTCTGGTAATTTATTAGAATGCCAGACTAAAGCACAATAAGCGAAATTTGTAACACCTGAATCAATGGATGTGACTACCACTGTTGGTTTTTGCCTGAAAGGTTCTAGCAGCTTGCATTGTTTCAGTATGTTAAGACGTCTTTGCGTTTTGGTGACACCATGCTGAGACCCAATAAGGTATGACAATGCTTTTAATTTATCAGCTTTCAACGGCTCGAGCGCGCTGGCGATTTTACTAATCATTATATTCATTATAGCATAACCTACAGGGCTTCGAGCTATCTTAGGAATATTACATAATTAATCGTTTTTTTTAAAGTCTCAACAATTTTTTTTTATTAAAAGTTATTATATTATATAATATGAAGTAACATATAAAACTACAAGAGATTGCAAACGTAGAAAAAAAATACGTAAAGTAAAAGCTATAGAGATTGAATCAATACCACCAATTAAATGAGTGATCAATGCATTAAAAGATCTCAATTAACTTAAGGGGAAAATGAGAAACTGTTATTATTATTATTTATTATTATTATATTAAGGAACGCAATAGTTGGGGTTTGGGTATATTGGTATGAAGTTGTTAAAAAATGCAATGGAAAAAAAAAGATTAATCTTGCTTTTCTGCTTCTTCAGCAACATACTTAGAGTAGTCTAACCATTGAAGGATTTGCCAGACAGACCAAGCTAAGAAAGCACCTAAACCTGGACCGATCCAGTAAATCCAATGGTAATGAGGGAAATGTCTAGCAGCAACAGCAGCACCGAAAGATCTTGCTGGGTTAACACCAGTACCAGTTAAAGCAGTTAGGGCAACATGAGCAATGAATAAAGAGACACCAATTGGCATAGCAGCCATGAAATTGGTTTCACGCTTTTCAACGGCAGTCATTAAGACAGTTAAACATAAAATAGCAGTACCAAACATTTCTAAGAAAAGACCTCTGGTTCTAGAAGTACCTAAACCTAAAGCATTTGTGAACTTAACACTACCAGCAGTCATACCAGAAGCAGCACCACCAGCAGCCATACCACCGACAATTTGAGCAACCCAATGAACAATCATTCTGGTTGGAGTAATGGCTCTAGCTAAGCATAAGGTTAGAGAAACAGCAGGGTTGAAAGCGGCTGAACAAACTGGAGCAAAAGCCCAGACAGCAAACATTAAAGACCAACCGAAACCAATGGCAATCATAATTAATTGACCTGGATGAGAGTCGTACTTGTTAGCATCATCGAATTTTAAAGAAACATCGTGGTTGGCAGTATTACAAATAACGTAAGCACACCATAAGAACATAAAAGTACCACAGAATTCACCATAAGCAGCGATAAAATGGTTTCTCCAAACATTCTTACCAGTGATGTCTAATCTTTCACCTAAAGTTTTTTGAGCGGTTGGGAACACATCATCATTACTGTTTGGTAATGGCTCTTCGTATTGTTTTTGATTTTCTATATCAGAATTAGTTGATGACATCTTAATAGTCAAATGGTTTATCCTATTTGTTTAAAGTTATTCAAAAAATAAAGAAGAGTTTTTACTTACGAATACATTTCTATTGCCTACATTAACTAATGATTTATATATAAAATAAATTTGATGCTCCCTACCAGATCATGATTTAGAGGATAATTGATGTCATCAACCTCGAATTAAAAAATTGCAAAATTTTTATTGCACGTTGTTTGCTCAAGAATAAATTTTCTATATAATTCCATGACTACTGATTAATTCTCATCTAATAGTGATAGAATATCCAATCTGGTAAAAATCCTTACTAGTATTAAGAGCAGCTTTGTCAATCCTTGATTTTGTTTAACCAAAGAAGAAACAATGAAAACAGTATCCAGCATAGAACAGTAAGAATGACAAACACTAGCTGGAAATCACTACACAGAAACATGCGGAATAATTTTTTCAATTTTTTTTTCACCTTTACCTAATTTGACCGTTAATTGACCTCGCTTATTATTTTACTCAAGGGGCCACTCAGTGAGTAGCCCATCGCTTTCCTATTCTATTAAATGTGATTTGATCGGGTTTTGTTTCTCTTAGGGTTGGTTGTGGAATACTTTTTGAATCAAACAGCTATTGGGAGAGGTAGTGAAGTTTGTCTCCTCTGAATGCTGGTATCGTTAACTGCCCGGTATCTTAGTGTATTGAATAATCTATTTTTATCACACTGGTCTCGTTACTAGATATGACATCCTTTGAAACCATACGTGAAATAAGTGAACAGAATAACGGAGATATAGCACAGTGGTTAAGAGAGAAAATTAAAGATGTTTTCTATGTCATTGAAAAATATCAAAAATTACTTTCTTTTTTTTCACAACAGTGACAAGTAGTTTACTAACACACCACATATGTAAGTTTTACGAAAGCAGAATAGTCTTCATTGGATTTACTTGAATGTAGAAATCAAATAGAGAATGTTATTGAAACCTAGGTTTTTATTCGTATGTTTGATTTAATCGTAAAGTCGCTTACCCTAATGAATTCATCTCAATTTTTTTTTTCAAAAATTCCACTTCTTCAACTATGCAAAATTTTTCTTAGTATGATTAAGGCATCCTCTTTAGGAATTTTTCAAAACACTGGATGTAGGATTACAAATCCTTTGTTTCTTCTTTTGTCGACATTCTTATTATGCTTTCAACGTTGAGGAAAATTAAAGAATGCAGGCGTAATGCGTAGGCAGTTTACTGTTTTCATGGTTTCCATAAAAGAAGAAAGATTATTGGCAAGCAAGTACAGGTTCGATTATTGAGAGAGACCGATGAAATAACCGTAATTAGTAATTATCGAAGACACTCACTCCCTATGATCGACCTTTTCGTCTTCCTTAATTGATTTTTTGTTTTTTCTGCAATGAGTTGAGACATTAATTCGGCAATCTTTTGGCAATATCCTTGGACAGAGATATCCTAGGCTGTAATGATATGGGAGAAAAGGCCATTTAGGAAATAAACTCGGCTTTCCGGCAGCTTTTACGGCGCTATCAAGATTATATCAGTTTGTAGATGATAAGATATTACACCAAAAGCAATGTCATCGGAACAGGACAGGAGACTTCCCTAAGCCGATTACTATACTGGAGTGTACATGTAATTGAGTACAACTTATTTTGGTAACAGGGAGAAATTCATAAAAGAAACCACAGTGACCTCTATAGGAGGAAAACTAAAGTCAAGCTAGTCATTTCTGATCCAATGTTGAAGGTGGTTTATCTTGATAGAGTTAGACTTATGTAAGTTGTTAAAATGCTGTTAATTTAAGAATGCCATCAATAAGATAATTGCTGGGCTCCTTTACTTGTCTGTTCGTCATTAATTGAGCTCTGCTATGTAATACCTCCAATGAGTTATATTTTCCGCACATCATTAATTAATATGGTAATAACGAAGCTAATCTTGACAATTCATTGGAGTTAAAAAAAAATAGTATATGATATTTGACACACTCAATAGAGTGCTGCAATAAATTCAAACGATTAAATAATTAAATAGAGCTGTATTCCGTCAGCGAGAGATGAATAGACTAATGAACTTTACACACTGGCATTTTTTGAGGAATTGTATCTTTTCTTTATATTTGATAATCAAGGGGAGTGTGCTTCTGTAAATCAGTAAGATTTGGAAGAACCAGTTCACCTAAAATATAGTAGGGTGCGAATTTTCCTGCTCTTCTAATATAATGTTTTCTAAAACTAAGAAAAAATACCTGTAATGTTGTATAGAGTAACAGAATCTTGCTGTTCCTACCTCATGGGTCAATTGAGCATGCAACATTCATGATTTAATATGTGAATATATTCCACTTCATTCATGATAGAAGGAAACAATTTATCACCGACGTATAATAGGGACTTCACCTTTTCCTATAAAATGACTAGTATGCCCCTTCCAATGTAATAGAAAAATAACATTTGTTCACATGTAGGGTTCGAACGCGTGTTATATGCGGGTTTTAAATAACTGTGAAAGAAAAATAGATCTCGTTAGAAAAAATTATTGATCGATTCATTCTTAACAAATGACATATGAATGTCAACACAATAAACATAGAAAAGGAAAGTAATTTTGATCAAAAAGTACAGCTATGGCGAAGGATACGAAACCAGTGTCAATTCTGGCGTCTTCTGGTGAGCCAAGTGCGAAGGTCTCCAGAACTCCAAGTGTTTCCCAGCCGCACACAAATGGCAAAGTACTAACTGCATCTATGGTGGCCCCAACAACTGCTGCTGCTCCTATTGATTTACCGACTACAAACTCTCAGTCAAGTATTATCCAATTTAGTGAAACTAATGGAGATATAAAGAAAGGAATTCAGCACAGATATTCGATAACTAATATTCCAGTTAAAAACAACTCAAACTCATCGATTAATATTCCAAACAGCAACCTAACTACGAATAATGATGGATTAAAGATCGAGATCCCACGACCAAAGGTAAACCAAGAAGATGGTGACAGTGACGAAAATGAGAAGAACTCGATCGTGCATATGCCTGGTGACTTTATTTACTTTACCCCCAAAACCAATGAAGAGCCACCAATGAAGAACAAACAATCTACAAAAGAGAGAATCTCAACGCCGACAGGACCGCATATCCCATTTACCGAATTCTTCCAAAAGGAGGATGACCAAAAGTTTCATATCTTAATTGGAGCTACAGGGTCCGTCGCTACAATCAAAGTTCCCCAAATTATTAATAAATTATTCGGTATATTTACACCTGAGAAGATTTCGATTCAATTAATTGTTACAAAACCAGCAGAGCATTTTTTGAAAGGGCATAAGATCTCAAGAGAAGTGAAAATATGGAGAGATGGCGATGAATGGTTTGATACCCGTAAGCTAGGTGATTTAATTTTACATCATGAACTAAGAAAATGGGCAGACTTATTTTTGATTGCACCTTTATCAGCGAATTCACTTGCCAAGATAAGTAATGGTATATCTGACAACCTGTTAACAGCTATTGCCAGAGACTGGTCTTCGGTGAGTGGGGCTCCGCCGATGATCGTAGCTCCCGCTATGAACACGTTTATGTACATGCATCCCATGACAAAGAAACATTTGAAAGAATTTCAAGAGGTCATGCCACTAGTTAAGGTATTGACACCTGTAGAGAAAGTGCTAATATGTGGTGATATAGGGATGGGTGGTATGAGAGAATGGAATGAAATTGTGGAAATTGTGAGGAAGATGATCAAAGAGATAATGATACAGAGAGAGAATGATAAAATATTGGAAGAGGGTGAAGAAGACGAGGACGAGGATGATGATGAAGATGATGACGAAGATGATGAAGACGAAGATATACAAGATAACGCAAATTGCACAGACTCTGACGACAGTGGTTTGAGTGATTATGATGATGGTGATGAGGATGACGACGAGGAAGAAGATGACAGCAAATAATGGCGGTACATCTTATTGCATATTTACAAGTACATACGTATATTTATTTATTAATACATTAAGTTTAGGCCAGCCCAACAAATTTTAGAAATCTCAACTTGCAACCCTGAAATGTGTTAAGCTTAGGCCTAACATCCATATAGACACCGCCATTATTCTTTCCTTGACTCTCACGGTAATAGAAATCAATAACATAGTCGATGCGCGATCCTAATCGGTCCACTACCCAATCATGTCTATCGAATGGCTTATCCATACCGAAGACTTTGCACCTCATCCAAGCCCTAGGAGTTAGTTTCTTCGAGTCCCCTTTAAAGGATGTCAGCTTGATATCTTCTGCATGTGGACCTTCCCATGACTTGATGAAATTCCACACTCTTTCATTTACGTTGTTATGAATTGGTATAACACTTTTCATTGCCATTTTATCACCAGGCATATTTTTTCGTTGCATGGATTCATAAAATTGCTGCTCACTTGGGTAAACCCAATTTGATGATGCATTAGTCCTGGGTATGCTTGAAATGGCACGCTCTTGAGATAATTTCCCATCGGTCATCGCTTGCTGTTTTTGCTCTTCACTCATATGCATCCATTTTTCCCTCGTTTCATGATCTACTGGACACTTGTTCTCACTCATACCGTCTTTAATACCTTATATGTTCCGGATTACCTATATCAATATCTAGGTTCTTCTAGTTCTCTTGACATGTATTTATATACATGTTGCTTATTCTTTCGGTACAGGGGTATCAAATAGCTTTTCCGGTTACCAATCCCGAAACCACCAAATTTCTCACTATTGGACTCCCACAAGGAAGGAAATACAAAAGGAACTTTTTGAGTAAACATATAATGGTATACACATCATATACTGTAATCTGGACAAGAGCCATCTTTTCTTTCTTACAGAAAGAAACAGCTAACATCAGCAAAAATTGCCAGAATAACGGAAGCTTTAGCAAGTATTCACGTTAGCTCTTAGTTGATAGAAACATAGTCTTATGGCAAACATAATCTCTGGGTGTGGTATATAATCGTATAGCATCTCTTTACTCGAAGCATAAATACATGTCAGGATATTACTAAAATAACGTCTTACACCCCTTCTATTACATAATCCGTCGTCTACTTCGGGCTCCGGCCAACTCTTATTACTAACGAGCCCATCGAATATATGCGCATATAAAAG
Source organism: Kazachstania martiniae (assembly GCA_003708925.3). NCBI lineage: Eukaryota > Fungi > Ascomycota > Saccharomycetes > Saccharomycetales > Saccharomycetaceae > Kazachstania > Kazachstania martiniae. Next base: position 77,998 of record PPOM03000334.1, read on the forward strand.
GATAGACACATCCAAAGCAAAGAAGGAATACTCTCCATGTTGAAAGAAAATCATCACCATGTCACTTCAGACAAGCAACTTAAACAAGATTACAGAGATCCCATTATCCCAAATCAGAAGACCTATTGCACCCGTCCTTGATTATGCCAAGATCGATGCTATGGTGTCAACAATGAAAGGTGTCCCAATGCCAAGCAAAACATGTTCATTGGAACAAGCAATTGATTTGAAAGGTGAACTTCCACCAATCGATGTCCTAGCCATTCGTGAGCAAGGCCAAACTTTCTATTTTGCGTTTGGGGGTTGTCACAGATTTCAAGCATACGATAGGTTAGCTGAAGAACAGAAAAATCCAGATGTTCCTGTTCGTACTAAAGTAATGCCTGCAACAAGACATCAGCTACGACTTTATGTAGGTGAGTCGGTTGATGATATGCTTCCTCCGGTTCAAACTGTATAGCAATTTATAAATTTATGATATAAAAAAGAAAGAATAAAAAAAAGAATTAAAAAAATCCTATATGTCCAAGTCATTTATAAATACTTTTGCAGTTTACACTAGTAAAAGTTCCTATAATATTTATAGTAAATATTATTCTGGGAAGTTTACTCTTCATATAAAACACTCATAGAATATTGGTTGCTGGAGCAACCGAAACCAATAATATACAACGATATCCGATATCGCAGAACATTCAGCTTCGTTCTGCGGTATACGGCTTTACATTTATCATAAAAAACGGCATCTTACACCCCTGGCGCGGTAAAACGGGATTCCTTGTTTTTTATTGGTTGGTGAAGGTTTACATAGTAAAATTGAGTAGGGTTGAGTGAAACCATCGCCTATATAAGTAAGTAAGCAATGCT
>PPOM03000334.1:87615-119576 GCA_003708925.3 Kazachstania martiniae
AAGTTCCCGAGTTTAAAATTGGTTCATTAGATAGTCTTATTGTTGAATCTGAAGAGTTGAGTAAAGTTGATAACCAAATTAGTGCTTCTATCGGTAAAATTATTGAAATTTTATCAGGGTTGAATGAATCAGGCACTAATGACTACAAAACTATACCAATAAATAATGTCCCTGTTCCTGAGTACTTAGAAAATTTTCATTGGCAGACACGTAAATTTAAATTAGATAAGACGATAAAGGAATTAATTACAATGATATCTAATGAATGCGCCCAATTAGATGCTGATGTTAAGGCAACCAACTCTAACTACAACAACTCGAAAACTAACTTAGCTGCTGCCGAAAGAAAGAAGACTGGTGATCTATCTGTTAGGTCGTTACATGATATTGTTAAGCCAGAAGATTTCATATTGAATTCTGAACATTTAACTACCATTTTGGTTGCTGTGCCAAAGTCTTTAAAATCAAATTTTGAAAAGTCCTATGAAACTTTATCAGGTAATGTTGTTCCTGGTTCTGCTGGTATCATTTCTGAAGACAGTGAATTTATCTTATATAACGTTCATCTGTTCAAGAAGAATTTACAGGAATTTATTCAAGCAGCTAGAGAACAGAAATATTTCCCTCGTGAATTTAATTATTCTGAAGAAATGATCGATCAACTAAAAAAAGAACATGATTCTGCTGCAAGTTTGGAACAATCCCTCCGTATTCAATTAGTAAGACTAGCTAAAGCTGCGTATGTTGATGTTTTCATCAATTGGTTTCACATCAAGGCCTTGCGTGTCTATGTCGAATCTGTCTTACGTTACGGTTTACCACCGCATTTCAATACTAAAATTGTCGCCATTCCACCAAAGAACTTAACTAAAGCGAAGGCGGATCTGATAGATGCTTTTAGTTACTTAGCCGGTAATGCCTTTTCGAAGGACAAGAAGGGTAAGATCAACAAAGATGACGCTTCTCTTCATCAATACGCATCCATCGTCGATACCGAATATGAACCATTTGTCATTTACACCATCAATTTATAAAATTTCTGAGACTTTAACAGATATGTAATACACATTATATAGCACAAATTATCAAAACATTAGGCTATGATGTTCTAACGAATCGATATACATTCTTTTTTAATAATTTTGTAATGAATTATCCATAATATTGCTTCTGTAATTTTTTATTTTTTTTAGTGTTGTCCATTTATTACAAAAGAGTACCACTTCAGGTTTACTGATTTAGTTTTGAGAAACTGACCAGTCATAAGATATATATAGAAAAAACTGAATTATAGAAGTGGTGATTGCATTGAACCATGCAGTACTGGAATAACGCATTAAAAAGCCATTCTTCGAATCGCCATAATAACTACACCGTAAAAGACATTGAAACTAGTACACCATGTAAAGTTTTATTGAGGGTTAAACCAGAGAGCAAAAATACAGATAGCAAAACATTATTTAGCACAAGGGATTCCAATATATTGGAGTTTGCTTCACTGAAATATTCCTACGATCGCATTTTTGATGAAAGTGATAGTCAGGACGATCTCTATGAATACATTAAGGAAACTTCACTTTCTGGCCTGCTTGATGGTATTACATCAAGTGTCATTACATATGGCCATTCAAAAAGTGGGAAATCCCATTTGTTGTTTGGCAATGATGAAGAAGTTGGTATCATATCGAAATTCTCAAAGGATTTGTTTAATAGGATAGATAAAGAGAAGGAATCTAATAATACACAATATAATATTAGTCTTTCTATATTAGAACTATATCTAGAGAAGGCATATGATTTGCTATGTCCCATTACTTCACGTAGGGCGTTGAAATTTTACCATGATAACCACAGGTCAGACTATTCCCTGAAGGATCAGAAAACAGCCTATATAACATCATATAAGGAATTAATGGCTTACATAACAGATGCTGAATCAACAAGACTTAACGGTAGAGCCATTCTGAACAATAAAGCATCTAAATCACATGTTTTTATAAGGATTAATGTGGAACAAAGAAATGTTAAGGAAGACACTTTAAAATATAGTTCAATGATATTCACAGATTTGGCAAGTTCTGATATAATAGATAAAAATAACTCTCAAGGTATTGCTCATGACGATATCAAGAAAATTAATATGGGAACAAATGCCTTGAAGCAGACAGTCAAATTACTCTCTGAGCATGAGAAAGGCAAACCTATTAATGAGCACGTTATTCCCTACAAAACTTCCAATTTGACAAAGTTATTATATGAGCAGTTGATTGGAAATTGCAAAACAACCATAATTCTAACATGCTGTAATAAGGAATACCAGAAGGAGAATGTTATCGAACTCTTAGAATTCGGTAATCAACTAAAAGATATCGAGACTCAGGTTACAGCAAATAAATTTGGTTTAAACCCAAAGAAAAAGATGGAAATATTCCAAGAACATATGAAGCTTAAGGAGGATAATTATAAGTCCAGGCTAATAATGTTGAAGAAAGAACTTGAATTGTTAAAGACTGATACTCAAAATAAAGACTTAATTGATGATAAATTAAAGCAGAAAAATGAGGAAAATACGAGGTTGAATGAACAATTAGAAACTCTCCGAACATATTTAAAAGGAGATGACAATAGCTCAATAGATCAAACAGTTAAAGAAACAACAGAAAATATTATGCAGACTTTGATGGATAAATGTGAACATGTTGCACAACTACAACTATTATTAGATGATCAAAAACACAGGAATTTCAAATTAATAGAGGCTTCGAAAATGAATAAAGCCAAGATTGAGTCCCTGGAAACAATGAATTTTAAGCTTTTGGATCAAATAAATAGCCAAGAACAAGCTTTGACAAAAGTCTTAACTCTTAATGCAACAATCAAGGATGAGCTATCAAATTTTATCAACATATCAAAAACACAAGAAGAAAAGATTAAAGCCCTGGAGGAGTCAATAAAAATAAAATCTACTCTAGTAACAGAAGGTGATTCCGTGAGCTCTATACTAGCTACTGATGGTACATCATCATCATCTGTTGATACATACCCTGAACAACATAAAGCTTCATCTTGGGGCTTTGGATCAAATAAAAACTCATTTTGGAATAATGCTAAGAAGCCAAGCGCCAAATCAAATGTGATCATGCCATCTGTAACTAATTCGAGCAAGGAACCTCTAAATCTTGCCTCATATGACAAGCCACTTCCAAAACCAATGAAGAAGGGATTAAATTTACATTCTTTACGTATTGTATCAGGGCAAGATACGCCATCCGAGTTATAGTGCATGTAATTTATAGATATATTTTGGTGAGCAGAAGAAGATATAAAAAAAGGCCAGATTACTTATCAGAATACCCAAGTATAGATTGAAATATGTCTATGGTTAACAAGAAAAGTCCAAAATATAGTTACCTTGTGAGTTTTTCTAGCTTCATAGAAAAATAAAAGCGGTATCATCTCTATTATCAACATTAGATCCTTCATCTTGAGTATATATATTCCAACAAAGCAGTTAATGTTATATATAAGTTAGTTTATGTGAACTATTACTGGTAATTATAGTTAGGTTGAGTCATGTTACTTGTTACCCGGGTTGTAGTCGTCGCGCACTACTTTCCTAAATGTTCTAATCGAATTACATATTAAACAGGATATAAGATAATTGAAATGCTTGATTGCATAAATAATTGGCTTGTTGTTAAAAAGAGCACCAACATAGATCAAATATTGCATTATGTCCGCTGACCATTCTAGAGATCCATGTCCTATGGTTATATTAAATGATTTTGGTGGTGCCTTTGCTATGGGTGCCATTGGTGGTGTGATATGGCATGGTATTAAAGGTTTCAGGAATTCACCACTTGGAGAAAGAAGACTGGGTGCTGTTAGCGCAATTAAAGCTCGTGCTCCAGTATTAGGTGGTAATTTTGGTGTTTGGGGTGGTTTATTTTCTACCTTCGATTGTGGTGTGAAAGCGGTTAGAAAAAGAGAAGATCCTTGGAATGCTATTATTGCTGGTTTCGGTACTGGTGGTGCTTTGGCTATTAGAGGTGGCTGGAAACACTGTAGAAATAGTGCTATTACTTGTGCATGTTTATTAGGTGTTATTGAAGGTGTTGGTTTGATGTTTCAAAGATATGCAGCTTGGCAAGCAAAACCAATGGCACCTCCATTACCAGATGCAGGTTCAGCTCAACCTCTGCAAGCATAAAATAACTCTAACGAACAGTAACTGTAATTTAATGATAATATAAACTCAAGAATTTCTTTATTTCATCTAAGCAACCATTTTACTCTATTTGAGAACTTTTTCATGTATATAACTTATATTTATTATAAATCCAATTCAAATTTTATAATATAATATAGTCTTGGAAATAAAGTTCAAGTTATATTAAATCATATTACATTTTCTTATAAAAAATTTCATATGCAATTGATATATATCATATATATCATATATATATAGTTCTATTCCTTGTGTATTAAGTATATGCTTTAGGTCAACAGTTATCATTGTCAACCGTTTAAATTAAGTTATTAGTGTATTAAGAAAAAATGACGTGGAATGAAAATTAAAATGAAAATTGTGCGTTACTCATTAAAGCTTTTTATTATTTTTCTCCAATCGTTAAATTATGGAAGTCTTTAGTAGTCGAAGCGTTATCCTGTAAAGAATTTCGTCTTACGTTATTGTTGCTAATTTTCTCTTCTATTGTTGATCTAGGTTCACCGGCAGACTTATCAATTGAATCTCTAACAGGCATTTTTGATACATCTACGTTAAAAGAACCTGGTGGAAACCATTCACCTGTGAATGGTTGATTAGTAATAAATGGGTGCATAGCAGCTTGTTGTGGTGTCCACCTTTCTAATGGATTTAGATTTAGAATACCAGTCAGGAAATGAATCAAACTATCTTGTTGTTGTAACTCTTGCTCTAATAATTGCGGGGACTGTTGAATATTTTTAGGAAACTTATTATTCTTAATAATATCTCTTAATTTAGTGAATTTGAAATATTGTTTACCAGGCTGCTCATCAGAATTTTCATTATCAGAATTAAATTCTTCAATTGTCTTCAACCTGTATTTACCATCTGGTGAATCGACCTTTTTTAAGAATTTGGTAGTGTTTTTACCCATATCTAACATCCAGTTTGGTGGGTAATCTAATGTATTTATAATTCTTGTAATTTGATTAAATTCTGAAGAACCTGGAAATATTGGGATACCTAGATACAATTCCGCAACAATACAACCTAGTGACCACATATCAATACTCGTAGAATATGGAATACCAAGAATGATTTCAGGAGCACGGTAAAACCTTGATTGAATGTACGTATAGACTGTCCTACTTTCTTCACAAGAAGAACCAAAATCAATAACTTTGATATCAGGTTTGTCTGGTGAACACAGTAAAATATTCTCCGGTTTTAAATCGCAATGGATTAATTTACTATCCTTAAGAACACAAAGAGAATCTAGTATCTGTTTGCTAAATATCTTAATCAGCTGCATTGAAAGACCATGGTATCTGTTCTGTTTTAACAGCTCGTAGAGATTATTGCTTAGCAATTCAAATACAAGACACAAATGATTCTTATGTACAAATGAGTCGTGCATTCTTAAGAAATGATGTTGATTTTCTGGGTCAATTTTCGTGTTAATTAACTCTAGGATTTTAGCTTCAGTGATGCTCTGATTTAGGTACTCTGATCTAGATTTTATGACTTTAACTGCTAAAATTTCCTTTGTCATCAGATTTTGGCATTTAACAACTTGACCGAAAGTACCCTGACCCAAAATATCTAGAACCAAGTATTTCCTATTCTGTTCAGTACCTAAAACATCATTCACATATAAAATATAATCACTATTAACATTATCAAACCCATTATTGTATTTACCATCACTAGGTTTGGTCAATATTCTCTTTGGGTTTTTTGACGTCTGATAGATGAAATTTGGCGAGCATAATTGATAAGTTGTAATCAAATTCTTCGTAATTGCGATCAGAGGTGAAATGGTTGTAGAATGCAAAGAAGCTCTTCTAAATTTTGGGTTGTTGTTAATAAAGGGATGCAAGTCTTCTTTAGAGAACACAGGTTGCATTTGCGGGATAGCAATAGAGGGTTGCGGTTGTTGTGGTAATAAATCTTCCCCTGGATTTCGGAGCTGCTTAAGCTGATGCTGTTGCTGTTGCATTGTGGGACTCATTGCTGAAGGATAAGCACTTAATCTTCGATAAGGTACCATTCCTGGTACCATACCGTTAGTAGTATGCTGGTAATCATTTGGTGAAACACTTGCACTGGCTGCATGTTGGTTCATATAATTTGCCGAATACGGCGCAGTGGCTAAACTTTGTCTTCTTTGAAAATCCTGTTGGTTATATAAGGATGGGACAAATCTTGCATTCAATTGCTGCTGTTGCTGCTGAAATACGTTTGTATTCATACCATTTGTTGTGCCAGGAGCCATGCCAATAACTGAAGACGATTGTGGAACTTGATTATATGTCGGATAGCTTTCATATAAGAATGGGTTAGGTGCGGCTGCTCTAGTTGGAGGTATGATTAAACTAGATTTTCTCCTTCTCATAGCTTCATCACTTAAACTGTCATTACTATCCATTGTTTGATTATAGTTTACATTTTGTTGGGAAGCAGGTATCAGTTTATTGTCCCAAGGATTGTTGAAGGTAAATTTTGGGGTTTGCTGTGGAAGTTGTTGTACGTGTTGCTGAGTTTGCTGTTGAGTTTGTTGCATCGGTTGTCGCACCAAAGGCTGTAATTGAATTTGTTGAGCTTGCTGCGTATTATACATGTCTATTTGTGATTGACCTTGTAGTTGTTGACCTAGTAATGGCGACTGCACAGGCTTTTGTGAAGGATCACTTGGCATAAAGTTTGGGTTCCAAATATCATTACTGTTATTTCTTGAACCCGGTTGGCTCTCATCAAAATATCTATCATTTGAAGAAGAATGTTGTTGCATTATTCTATGGTTTTAGTGACTAGAGGAATAATAATAATAAAAAAAAGATAGACTTAATAAATGTGGAAAATAGGAAAAAGAAGGATACAAAATTACTAAACCACCTTCAGTATTGCTAATTTATAAAATCTCCTTTACGTTACTGGAAAATATAAATAATGTTTTCTAACTCTCTGAAAAATGCTTATGTTCTTATGTAACTACAAAAGCAATGGACTCTTCAGTCTATTAATAATGAGTATAGAAGTTTCAACTTTGGTTAACTTGAGAAGATAAATAATGAAATAACAATGATAGGGAACGGTGAGCTCTTGAATTAATGAATCTATTGTGAGCTGTACTTATACGTAATTCGATTGAATCAAGTTATTTGTCAAGTTCTCCGTTACTCTATCTTTTAGTAAGTTATTATCAACGTTTCTGTTTATAGTCTTCAGGTCCAATTTTCTTTTTCTGAAGAAAAATCTCTTTTCTTATAAATTAACAATTTTGCTTAGTGTAAATTTTAAAAAATGACAATTAAACTCTTTACTGAAAAACAAGCATATTAAACAGGCCTCTTTATTTCTAAAAAGGTAAAATCATACTAAAAATTTGAAAATTTATCCCAAAATGTGCAATTTAAAACCAATTTAATATCCTTCATTTTCTACACTCCTTTCTTTCAGACTACTGGGAATCGACCATATGTTAAATTAACGGAACCATTAACAGGGGCTCCCTTACACTTTCAACAGAGACAGCGAAACACGGGGAAATCACTAACACAGAAAGAAACAGGTAGAGCAACAAACAAAATGTTACTGAAACTGGTTAACCGAAAATGAATGGAAAACTAGAAAAGAAAAATTTTAAAGGAACTGGTTACAGCAGATCACCTTCTCGTTGTCTACAGGCTTTTCTTAGTAATATGTTCAGCTTACGTGTTTGTATTCGATCACATATATAAAGAGTAAAACCAGAACAGACCGAAAATCAAAATTAAAATATTCTCCGGAGGGTAACTTATAATTTTTAAAAAAGGCTGTTCCGTTTCAATTCTTCTCCGAGTCAGAGAACTTCAGCGGCTGATTGATAAATAGCTGTATTCGATCATTTCCTCATATACCAATGAGCAACATATACAAAAGTGCAGTTTAATGCAAATTTAATGTAATAATAGATCCATAAGCACACCATTTGAAAATCGCACCATCAATCCTTGTACTATTCTTCGTTCATATTTATTTAATTGATATGGTATCTTCATGCCTACAATATCCTTGCTTACCTTATTTTCGTACATTTCTATTTTACTTTGATATCAATACATCACAGAAACTAATATATTAAACAATTGTATGTGATGTTTACTTTGATAATGTTACTCTGCTGTGTTAATAAAAACTCTTAACTAAACCGCCCATGTCTATACTTTTTTTATATCACATATACTCCGTATGATATGATTTCAAATTGATACAATTTTGGAATTCCATGTATTTATTGAAATTTATCAAAAATTTGATAGTAAATAGCATTCAGACGTACTATATAAAGTAAAAACAAAACCATTCTTTGATTTTTCGGATCACAGAAACGTTGGATATATATTTGCATAATTTAAACTATGAATGTTTCAACGTCCACTTTCCAAACCTCAAGAAGAAGATTGAAAAAAGTTGAAGAAGAAGAAAATGCTACGACATTACAATTAGGACACGAATTTCAATTGAAACAAATCAACCATCAGGGTGAAGAAGAAGAATTAATTGCATTAAACTTGAGTGAAACTCGACTATTGATTAAAGAAGCTTTAATTGGTCGTAGAAAGGCTTTTAAAAGGGCACAACGAGAGCAGTCAAAAAAGAACAATGGTAATGATGACAATTCAGATGACGAAGATGATGAAGAATTTATGAGAAATGAAACCCGTGAAAAGGAATTGGAATCCCTTGACTCACTTTTGGAGCAAACTACAGGTGGTAATAACAAAGATTTGAAAAATACAATGGAATATTTGACGAATTTCTCGAGATTCAGAGATCAAGAAACTGTTAGTGCGGTTATTCAATTATTAAAAAGCACAGGGTTGCACCCATTTGAAATTGCTCAGTTAGGTTCCTTAGCTTGTGATACGGCCGATGAGGCAAAGACTCTAATTCCAAGTTTAAATAATAAGATATCTGATGATGATTTAGAAAGAATATTAAAAGAATTATCCAATCTAGAAACTTTGTACTAATCATATTACCGAAAACATAAGATGTATTTTATCATTTAGTTCATGTAACAATATTAAATCTTATTTTGATGATAACTTTTTGACATCTCTTGACAAACATTACTTATATTTCTATATCTAATTTATAAGCCTTCTATCTTCTCTCAGGAAATATTTCCCACTACCGTTTTTCCACCACCTCATCATACAACTGCTTGGAGTAATGGGCAAATTTTCCTCTGCCGACGCATTACATCTGCATCTTTGATTTATTCTTCCATAATAAGAGGTTGGGCAAGTATCAAATGGTGGGTGATGATAACCCAACTCATCGAAATGAATAATTTCATCCTTATCTAATAACAGTGATACAATAATAGAGTGTACCGGAGCATCACCCCATCTCTCGTAATAAAAACCACCGGATTTATCTAAATAGTCAAAGAATTTGATATACTTTTCACTTCGAAAAAAATTCAAATCACCTATTTCAAAATTAGACCAAAAATGGCATAAGTTATAGTCGCTATTTGATTCAACAACAGGAAAGTGAACACCAACTTTGCTTTTATCAGTTAAAAAGTCGTACGCATTTTTATCCATGTTGATATCGCCATTGTCTAAGGAAATATAATTTTCTACCGTCTGCCAAAGAGTAGGTATAGTTTCTTCGTATTCATAAAGACTCAAAACAAAACCATACTTTTTCTTATTTTCCCTCATAACCTTAAAGGGATCATAAGGGAAATCACAGAAATATTTAACATCTGGTTCAACTCTAAAATAATAATCATAACCGCTTAGTATATTTTGTCTAAAGAAGAAACCTGAATTAAATCGGCACATGTTTCTGTATGATCTTGAGAAACCATATATAACGTTATTTTTTGACATTAATTCGACACTAGCATCATATTTCGTTTGATTGATGAAAGGTGGACAGTTCCAATCTTCCGGTGGGATGATGTCATACTTCGTTTTACCACTGGCCATCGCAGTGGTAGCCTCCTTGAAAGACTCATCAAAAGGAACATCGTTCAAGAAGATCCAATCATAGTGATACTTATGATTAAATCTATCTTCTAAAGATCTCATAGCATCTAGAGCACCCTCCAATTCTCTGTTTCTAACTAACATAAGTAAGGTTGCATTTTCTTTCGGATAGACTTCTTCCTTATCTTGATCTATAATATAATGGCTTAGAGGCTGTTTTACATATGTATTAGTTGACAACTTCAAAGCATCATTATCAACAATATCTTGAATATTTGGATATTTTGCTTTCAGCAATTTTGATTGTTCCAAGTAATAATTAGTTAAAGAACTCCCATCATCTTTCCACTGAATAAAATATACACCAGCTGTCACTAAAAATGTAACTATTATTAGTAATTGTTTTGTGGCATTGATTCCCATTTAAAGTATACTTCTATTTTGCGTTCTTGATATATAAGCACCGATCGTTTGCGTTGGACAGTTATTCGTTTCCAATTCTTATTTCAAATGTGTATACTTTATGTATTTAATTTTATATTAATTAGGCGCAGAAATACCAAAACCTGGGTTAATTAAACGTCGCTGAAGATTTCATCGACCTTTCAATTTAAATTCTATCATTTACCAGAAAAATGTAAACTATTTATGCAGATTAAGGTGCTTAAACTTTATATATATGTATTTAAAAGGTACATAATTCTAAATTAAGAAGATGGATATTTATATTAATATAAAAAACAAAAAATTTTGGAAATTAATGTTAAAACAACTTCTTAACGGGAGTAAGACCAGACGTTCTTTAATAAACCGTCGTTTTGAGCTAATCTGTTTAAGGAGTCGTCGGCTTCACCATCAGCTCTAACGTTACCGGATAAAGCGTAAGTGATGTATTCACCTGGGATGGCACGACCTTCAGCATCAACCTTAGCAATGTTGATTTGGACAGAAGCGTGGTCATCGGCCTTGATAATTCTGTTGGTAGCAGAACACTTTCTTGGAACGTATAATTCGACCTAAAGTAAAAAAGATATTAATATTAAAATTAAAAATAACTTCTGTTAGTAAAATGCTTATCTTAATATTAGCAGCCACATTTATTTTCGATTCATTTATGATGTATTATATTGTTATTATCCACATTCTTATTAGAAGACGGAAACCTTCTAATCTTATATTATCTTGCTATTGATATAGTGTAATTCCTAATATTATTTGTGGCGTGACCACTATTCGTTAGACGTTTAGTATTCAAGCCATCAACTTCATAAAAAATTATCTAACGTAATTTATTATAGTCTTAAACTATTGGTCAACATTGTCTATTCTATCTAATTCACTTCATTCAAATGCAGCTGTTATGGTGGATTCATAGTACATACTAATTGACCCTTATCGTTTTCCATTTTGGTTTATTGATATGTATATTAGTTTTCGACCTTCCTCTATCAAAAGCTAAATATCAATATACAATAATTTAATCGTTATTTCTTCAAGTATCTAATGGTTCATTTTGCCATACTCTGCAGAATAATTAATTATTCAGCTCACCTACACGCTCAGGGTTGTTGTTGTTCGGTGATTTCTCTTTAAAATGCGCTTTTTGCTGAAAAGAAAAAATTAATATAACTTTTTTTAAAACTTTTATGGTGTACGTATGTTGTATGGGTATGGGTGTTTACCAGTCTTTCTAATATTATTCCAGTAATTATGTTCCAGAAGTGATCAAAATGAATATGGTTGAAAAGGAAAGGAAGAATATAAGTGATATTCACTTCTTATTATTAACGTAATTAATATTAATTTGATGGGTTTTTTTACTATTTTGTTTATAAATATAGAAACTCTAACAACAAAATTATACTATTTATGATAATCCTCGAAAGCAATAGTTCTTAAGTGACGTCTTTATTCCATTTTACTTTTACCGAAATTTCTCTAAATCTCCGCGAATTTAGTAATCAGTAGTTAATACAAAATGAAAATATTGAAATTGCTAGGTAAGCAATGATATTTCATTAAATTCTTCAGTTAATGTAGCAACTAAGTGAGCTCTTATAAAATACATGAATCAATATGGAACGGTTTAAAACCCAAACAAGAAGGGCAAGAGCAATGTCTAATCCAAGGGCTTTTCGTGAAGATTCACTATTGGTGGACCCTGGAAATCATCCAGTTTCTCACTTTGAGAAAAGAATGGGACCTTTAAGATTCACGATTAGAGAAATGTTAATAGGATTTACAAACGAGCAATCTGTTTCACTGTTTAAGTGGCAAGAGAAACATAGAAGTTATCTGAGAGATTTATTCTTTGTTTATACTGCATTTTTAGGATCCCATACATTTTATGTGATTTGTCTTCCAACTCCAGCATGGGCTGGCTATTTTGAAGCAACCAAGGATATGGTTTATATCCTTGGTTATTCAATCTACTTGAGTGGTTATTTAAAAGATTTTCTTTGTCTTCCAAGGCCAAGATCTCCACCAATAAAGAGAATCACATTAAGCAAATACACAACCAAAGAATATGGTGCCCCGAGTTCACATAGCTCCAATGCAGTAGGAATTACGTCTTTATTCTTGTACAATATATGGAAATCAGATAATAGTTGGCCAATAACTACCAAACTTGCGTTGAGTGGATTGTCATTATTTTATTGTAGCACAATTATAGTTGGCAGAATATATTGTGGTATGCACGGTGGGCTTGATCTTATAAGTGGTGGTCTTGTGGGAATTGTGTGTTTTGCTATTAGAATGGTATTTAAGAACATTTTATTCAGAGATTTTAATAGTGGCAGTCACATTTGGTATCCCGCATTTAGTGTTTTGTGGGGATTGGGGATTTTGTTAAAACATGTGAAACCAATTGATGAATGCCCATGTTTTTATGACAGTGTTGCCTTTATTGGTGTCATCAGTGGCGTTGAATGCTGTGATTGGATAATTAAATACTTTGGTTTAAACTTGGTTTACTATTTTGAAACTGGTTCTTTCCTGAAAATCTTACAAAGGATAGCAATTGGTGTACCAATGGTTATATTATGGAAATATGTAATAAGTAAACCATTAACTTCCCTATTGGTTTTAAAATTATTCAGATTAGAAGACGACAGGTATATCGATGACGCAAAGAAACAAGACGATTCAAATGATAATGGATCAACGCCATGTAAATTATTTAGCGGGTTCTCAAAAGTCAACATAGTAGCAAGATTTTTGATATATGCAGGTATTCCAATGACTGTCATGTTACTAAGCCCAATACCAATTGTATTTTTTGAAAAGTAGACTTTTTTTCTCTGCTTTTCTGTGTATGATAGACGAATTGATATTACCGGAACTATTATTTTTAAAAAATATAAATGATTATATTATATATTTGAATCTATATGCGTGCGATCTTTGGTTTGTATTTGAATGTGAATATGTATGTGTGTATGTCTGTACTAGTAAACAAAATAAATCGTCTAGTTATGCGATTTAGCTGTTTTTGCACTCAAAGGACCATACGTTTTTGACAATTTTCTGTATTCTTGAAAACTTTTGAACGAATTACTTTGATTAGACAAAGTTTTCTTCATTGTATTAGAAGTCAATTTAGATAAAGTATATGAAATTGTTGGAACAGCTGAGGATACGTTTTTAGTAACTTGACTAATCATATGGAAAATATATATGTGATTGATTATGTTCTTACTATATTATATTATGCCAAGCAATCAAACATTGTTATATCAAGAATTTCTCCTATACACATTTAGAGGCATATATATACATATATATATATGCAATAAAGCTGTCAACCTAAATATTAACAACCTAAATTCTCATTGTAATTAACACTCCCAACGTATGAATTTCACTTACCGTCATGAGATCTTAAAAATTAAGATACGTCTTATCAGTAACCAATAAACTTAACAAAAAAGCCTTAACGCATGACTTCCAAAGCTGTTATAATAAACACTTGCCGATTTCACACTACAAGGATATTGCTTACTATTTAACAATTTTTTCAAAACCCCCGGGAAGAATCGAACACCGAATTTTGTATTCCCGATTATTTCATGTAGTGCTACGGATGTATCTGAGAATGGTTACCCCATTGGTCCCGGGGTAAAAAGAGTGTTTAAGATATTGCCGTACAATAACGGCCTATAATTGTAATGTTAAATCTGAAATAAAAAGCCATTTCTTTAAATGGAAAGTGTCAGCGACGCTAATCTTTTAAATATTATCTCTAAACGTACAAGAGTAAATATGGTAATATTATTGTAAACTGTTTCAATAGATGAATTGATTTTCAAATATTAAATCATTGGCTTTATACTTTCAGGAAACTTTGAATAACAATAAATGGACCCGTCGAGTACCAAAATAAAGAACGTAGGGTTGATTGCCGTGTTCAGATATTACAATATGTGTCCTAACCACATTATTTTACCTACTAGCTGACTTATCAAAACAATAGTAACGTCAGTAGTTGATGAATTTTAAAAGTATGTTTCAGTTAATATCTTCTTTATTCATATCAGAATGCTTTATTAATAGCTTCAAATATACATGTGTAATTGATGTTAGTGTCAGTATACTGTAATAACTGCTTTACATATTTTTTTAAGAATTAGGTGGTTAATAATAAAAAATTATTTCTCTTTAGGAAGTCATCTCAAATCAGACAGGAAAAAAAACACCTCGCTATAAGAATTTTTATGGGTTTCGTATAACAATAAAATGTATTCTTAGAATGCACAACATATTAAAAAGAAACTAGCAATGTGTATGTGTGTTTTTCCTTTGGATGTTTTCCTCTACATGAAATGGCGATTGTATGTACTGTACTGTCCTTTGTGCTCCTTTCATATATGATCTAGAACCATAATTATGTTATACTATATCAAAGAAAACGACAGACAGTACTTCAATGGTAGTGCTTTTTAATTCAACAACAAGTAGGATGACCTATATAACCCCTCTGCCTTTGATTGTTATCACATGTATATGCATATATGACGAGTTATATTTTAGAAAAATTAGAAATTTATGTAATTTGTGAACGTTGGCATGTCCTTGTAGGTGGGACTTTTTTGTACGATTGTAGAATGAACAGGTCTACTCCGAAACTTTCAACTTATAGCAAAAACGAAGCAGGTGATAAAGAAATCGGGATAAGATGAGGGACTGTCACGCTTAGCATCTGATGTTGAGCGTAATAAGATCTCTTTTATTCACGTGACCTCTAAAAATATACTCCTTATCTGACAAGTAATGCTCCAAATTTCATTTCATTTTAACCATAATGACTATGGGTTTCTGGTTATAAAATAAAATCGAAAAAAAGTTGTGTGGTTAGCATTTATTAACCTTATTGCATTGTACTATGATATTTCCAATTTATAGAGAGTGTTAAAGCCAAGAAAAAATGACTTAGCAAGTTCTATTTTTTTTTTCAGTACACAATTGAGTAGTTTATGTGTTCTATTCAGGTTGTGTGGTGTTGAAAAGTTGTGTGTTAGGTTAGGTCCTCGTTTATATCTATTTCAGTTACATTAAAAATTAGTCAATTTGTCGCTTATGGAAAAGTTATTTTTTAGGTTCGCTAAAGATGCGCATTAGTTACCGTTTTAAGTGACGTCAAGTTATAATTTTTCTTAGGAAGATCGTTTACATCAATGGTAAGAATAATCATGGATGAATAAAAGTTAGTGACAATGTACAACATTTCAAAGATTAAAAGAGTCTCAAAAGAATACCGAAGAGTTATTTGATAAGCAAACGTTGTTTTGCTCGAGAATTGTGTTTTTGTCACGAAATTGGGTAATAGCAAACTTGATTGAACTTTTTTTTACCGAAAACACAATATATTCATATTGAAATTTCAATATAATATACATCAATATAAATTACCTTGTTAGCATAATATATTAACTCAATCGGTCAAATACTAGTATGATAGAGGATATGGAAGATAGTGACTATGAGTCCATGCCTTCCGATTCACCTTTCCATTATCAACTGTTGGCAGGTGCATTTGCAGGTATTATGGAACATTCGGTGATGTTTCCAGTAGATGCGTTAAAGACTCGAATACAATCAACACAAGGTAAGTCAACTAAAATGATTGCTCAGATTGCGAAGATATCAACATCAGAAGGTTCACTTGCTTTATGGAAAGGGGTACAATCGGTTATTCTTGGTGCAGGTCCGGCTCATGCTGTTTATTTTGGTACTTACGAATTTTTCAAAGCTTCACTAGTAAATGCACAAGATTCCCAATTAAATGAAACTTTAAAAATTGCATTCAGTGGTGCTGCAGCTACAACAGCCTCTGATGCTCTTATGAATCCTTTCGATACTATAAAACAAAGGATGCAACTAAATACCAATTCAAAGGTATGGAGTGTTACTAAAAATGTTTATAAAAAAGAAGGTTTCCGTGCATTCTATTATTCATATCCAACTACCATAGCGATGAATATCCCTTTCACAGCATTAAATTTTGTCGTTTATGAATATTCATCAAAACTTTTTAATCCATCTGGAGTATATAATCCCTTAATCCATTGCCTCTGCGGTGGTATTAGCGGTACTTTATGTGCCGCCATCACTACACCTTTAGATGTTATTAAAACTACTTTGCAAGTTAGAGGGAGTGATAAGGTGTCACTAGAAATCATGAAGCAAGCAGACACTTTCAAAAAAGCCGTAAATGCAATTTATCAAGTACATGGTTTAAGAGGTTTTGTTAGGGGCTTGAAGCCAAGAATTGTAGCTAACATGCCAGCGACAGCAATCTCCTGGACATCTTATGAATGTGCCAAACATTTCTTAATCAATTCAACTTAAATTGTCATATAATGCCTTATACTAGCATTAACCAAAGAAAATAGAACCTCTATCATTAATAAAACTGAACTAAACCAAATGCAAAAAAAAATGAAAAATGAATCTAATAACGATTTGGCATCTACAAACTTATGTGAGGACAGAAGTCGCGTAACATACTAGGTGTTCACATAATAGTAATATTAACAGTATTTATTGGATCATATTAAAGCCGGAGGTCGGTTCATCA
This sequence comes from Kazachstania martiniae, assembly GCA_003708925.3. Lineage (NCBI taxonomy): Eukaryota > Fungi > Ascomycota > Saccharomycetes > Saccharomycetales > Saccharomycetaceae > Kazachstania > Kazachstania martiniae. Next base: position 104,891 of record PPOM03000334.1, read on the forward strand.
TATTGTATATTCCTTATTGGATATTTTAAAATATCTGCATTTTCATATACTAAAGTACATATTTTTGTGATATCATAATTTTATTTTATGTTAATTAAGCTTTTTTTATATCTTTGAAATCTTTTCAAATAGATTACCTAAGTACAATACATAATTTTTTTAAAAAAATGACGACTCTCATGAATTAATATATACAACTTATCGAAAAGCAATTAATGAGCGCTATCTTCTCTATGCTTCTTACGTGCTATTCTTTTCTCCAGTTTTGCTTGTCTTTCTCTGCGTCTCTCTTCCTTCAATGCTTTAAAGTCTGTTTTTGATACAACTTCGACTTTTGGAACCAGCTTTAAAATCATCTTATGAGAGATACTTCCCTCAACTACAGGGCTATTAGAATATTCAAAAAAAATCTCTGTAATAAAATCAATCAAATCATTTCTTCTCTTCACCTCTTTTTTAGGTATAACTTTTGGATTGCTGTTGATTTGTTCATCCAATCCTTCAAATGACTCCAACCAGTTTCCAGAGGAGCTATTATTCCTATCCGATATATACAAATTTACCTTGTTACCTCTCCTTAATAGCGATATAATTTCTTTTGCTTTCTGATTATTAAGGTCAGACTTTTCAATCTGCCATGTAATAGAAATATGTTTCAAATTGTTATCTCCTTTTGGCTTTTCAACTGGTTTCTTCTTAAGGACACCCAATTCTTTCAACTCTTGCTCCTTCTCTTTCGCCAGCTGGTCGGAGTACTTTCTTAGAACTGTGTTAATGTCAATAACTTTGACTAAGGGAATCTTGTCCTTATTATTGCGTTCTTCTATATTGACGATATTCAAACCATGTTTTGTTAAATCAAGACCCTTCGCAAAATCTCTAATATTAGCAACTTCAATTCTATTAGTTTCTTCATTTACAATATTGATATACCCCTTATTATTTATCTTAAAGATATTACTAATAACATTATTCATGGCATTTTTTGCTCTCTCTGTACCAGTTCCCCAGTTTATCAATATTTTCTTCTTTCTGTAGCCTAACCGGTCATCTCCTTTAGACTTTAAATTATTTGGCCGCTTATTACTATAATTTAGCGATGGCTTAAATAATTTGTCATTAGTTTTAAATTTATCACTTCCTTTTTTCACAGATGATGCCAAATCATATAACATAGCATTATTTGAAGAATTTTTCATATGCAAAATTGTATTATGAAATGATCGGCTCATTATTCTTCTACCAATGTAGTCATATCTAACAACCTGTTTCAATAACATCATCAGCTATGGTAATGGATCCTTTATTTTCTCGAATTATTACCCATTTATTCTGTTCTTTTAAGGGTTTACATTCGGAAATTCAATTCAGTTAAGTGATATTTTCTTAAGCTTCCAGATGGTCCGAATTGCAGCTATTAAGCGAGATTTCTGTTATTCTTTAAAAGGTCAAAATATAGATAAAGTTATATTAGTATACATATAAGTTAGTTATCAATACCCATTACCATCGCAAGTAGAGCCATTCTAACATATAGACCATATTTCATTTGTCTGAAATAAGCTGCACGATGATCATAGTCTACTTCTTCTTTAATTTCATTGACTCTTGGTAATGGATGCATAATAGCCATGTTTTCCTTAGCATGTGCTAAAATCTTATTGTCTACAACATAAGTGTCTCTTAAACGTTCATACTCTTTCTTGTCCTTAAACCTTTCTTCCTGTACTCTAGTACAGTATAACACATCTGAATGTGATATGATATCAGGAGTTAGTTCAATACTTTCATCACCTAATATATCAAGATTAGCCAATTCTTCCTTCAAAGCCTCCGGTAATCTTAGTTCAGGTGGTGATACTAGGTTGATTTTCACCTTGTATTGCATTAATAGACGACATAGGGAGTGGACAGTTCTACCATGCTTTAAATCACCCATGAATGTGACAGTAATACCATTAACAGTACCAATTTCTTCACGAATGGTAAATAAGTCAAGGAATGCCTGAGTAGGATGCTCACGAGAACCATTACCACCATTTATGATAGGAACTGGCGAGAATTTAGCAGCAACATGAACAGACATTTCATCCGGATGACGCATGACTATCGCATCTGAGTAACAAGCCAAAGTACGAATAGTATCTTGTAGAGTTTCACCCTTTTTAACAGAAGAAACATTTGGATTGATATTAACAATTCTACCACCCAAACGTTCCATAGCTGCAATAAATGACGAGCAAGTACGAGTAGATGGCTCATAGAAAATAGTTGTAATAACATGTCCTCTCATTAAATCCAGAACACCTTCTCTGGCAACAGCAGCTCTTAACTCTTGTGCAACTGCAAATAAGGCATGCAAGTCCGAACGATTAAATTGCTTAATCGATAAAATATGTCTACCCTTGAATGGATTATGACCGCGAATCAAAGACTGCAAAGCTGTTGGTGCATTTAGTTCAGTAGGTGGCCTTGATGACATCAACTTTTGTTCGAATGTTGGTTCAACAATAGCATCTTCTGCACTCTCAACACTATCAAAGATTGCATTTTTTTCTTTGACAGTTGAAAATCTTCTAGGGACTGGGGCCTTTACATTCTCTGGGGCAACATTTTCATCCGACAATAGATTGTTTTTGACAGTACGCTTACCATTTGGATGTAATGATACCAGTTCACCACTTAATACACAGGTTTCGTTATTAACAATGACTCTTTCGATACCCCCGGCTAATGCACCCTTGTTATATGGTGTCCATCTTTTAGTATGGTTGACCAAGTAGTCAAGGTCAATCTCAACTGTAGCTGCTTGTTTTGGTAGATTAAATATTTTTACTGGATTGTCATGTAAACGAGTAACGATATCAGCAATAGTTAACTTACCTTCTGAAACAGCTAATAATAATAATGGCAAAGCGTCCTTAATACCTAGACCAACCTCAACTTTATTTCCAGTGATGGTAGCTAAACCGACAGGAACAGAACCAATAGAAAATGCATCAATGGCATCAAGGTTTTCCCAGAAGAATTCTACATCTTCATCCGTAGGTAAAAAGGCACCTTCTGGGTATTGTTCTTGCGTAATAAACATCGAATAAATGTTGACATCACAAGTAACCTTTGGATCCTTTTCTTTAACAGTCATAATTAAGGATAAATCATTCTTATTGGAAACACCAGTAATATGAATTGAACGGTTTTGCAAAGAAGCTAATAGAAGTACTGAAGCCAAATCATTTGTCTTAGCTTCGGCAATAATTGGCTTATGTGCAGGCCATTCCTTTAATAAACTAGCAACATCATTAATCTTGTTCTTTAGCTCATGATGAGGTAAATATAGTGCATTAACATCATTGGAAACCTTACTAATCAATTCGATATTATTTGGTGTACCTGCTACCATTAACGTAAAATCAGTATATGAAGAATCCTTGGATGCAGAAGCCGCTGCCCTATAAGAGAATTCATCAGTAATGATAGGGCCTCTAATGGCCCTTGGCATAATTTGACAGAAAGTAAAACCTGATTCAATATATAAACGTGTGGTTTCTTTCAATTCCTTTGGACCATTTAAAACACTGGAAACATTTGGAACAAATGAGCAAATATCAATCAGACCTGGAATAGTTACTGTTCTATGAGAGGTTTGGGCATCACGCTCAGAAACGTCCAATGTCAAGTGTCTTGATAACGCTTCAATTAATATTTTAGCACATTTGACATTAGTGACCAAAGGAACAGAGTAATCAACGGCCATACGACGTGTTTGATAACCCTTGGAAACGTAGGAAGCTGGTCTGCGGAAACGATTAGCAGATGGTAAGTTAATATATAGATCAATATTATTATTGGCCAGATGCTGAGTCAATGAATATTCAGATTTCTGTTCATCTTCTTTATTCATCACTTCTAAGTATTGGACTGTCATATTATGTTCTGTAATAAAATCTGCAGTACCTGCAGTAGCAAATAATTTATAACCCATATCAAATAGTTTTCTAATGTACGGTAATAATTCTTGCTTTTCCTTATAAGAACCAATTGATAATAATATATTTTTCTTTGGTAGTTTGAAACCTGTGGCAATTAGCGACTTCAAATAGGCTTCATATTTAGAATGACCAAAGGTAGCGACTTCACCAGTAGATGCCATTTCCACACCCAAAACAGGATCTGCACCAGCTAAACGTGGGAAGGAGAATTGTGGGACTTTAACAGCAACATAGTCATCTGGCAATTTTTCAACAGGATATGGGGTGAATGGCACACCCATAATAGCTTTAGTTGCCAATTCAATTAAATTAACACCAACAACCTTGGAGATGAATGGGAAAGAACGTGAAGCACGTACATTACACTCAATGACCTTAATTTCGTTGTCCTTTGCAATAAACTGAATGTTATATGGACCTGTAATCTTTAGAGCCTTACCTATTTTAGCTGTAGCAACAACAATTCTTTCAACAGTCTCCGCAGCTAAATCTTGAGGTGGAACAATCAAAGTAGCATCACCAGAATGAACACCAGCATTTTCGACATGTTCAGAGACAACATGCATAACCAATTCACCATTGCTTGCAACAGCATCCATTTCAATCTCCTTTGCATTTTCGATGTACTTGGTAATAACAACTGGGTATTCACGAGAAACATCAACTGCCTGCTTCAAATAAGATTCTAAATCGTTCTTTGAGTATACAGTATTCATTGCTGCACCAGATAAGACATATGATGGACGAACTAGAACTGGGTAGCCAACTCTCTCAGCAAACTCCTCTGCTTCTGAGATGGAAGTTAATTCTTTCCAAGCAGGTTGATCAACACCAATTTGGTCTAGCATACGTGAAAATTTGTAACGGTTTTCCGCAGAATCAATCATAACGGGAGAGGTACCTAAAATTTTAACATTTTCACGATGTAATGAAACTGCAATGTTGTTAGAAGTTTGACCACCCATGGAAACAACAACACCTTGTGAATTTTCAATCTCATAAATATCCAAAATACTTTCTAGGTTGATGGTTTCAAAATACAATCTGTCGGCTTCATCATAATCAGTAGAAACTGTTTCAGGGTTATAGTTAACCATGACAGTCTTGAAATTATTTGCACGTAATGTACGAACGGCAGTCACGGCACACCAATCAAATTCAACCGATGAACCAATACGGTAGACACCAGACCCTAAGACAATAACACCGTTATCATCAAATGACAGATCATGTGAAGAGGCGTTATAAGTCATGTATAGATAGTTGGTATGTGCTGGAAATTCTGCAGCAACAGTATCAATCTGTTTAACAAATGGCGTAATACCATAATCTTTTCTCAAACGACGGATAGCAACCTCATTAGATTTCAAAAACTTGGCAATTTGTCTGTCATCAAAACCTAACTGCTTAGCTTCTCTTAAAATACCATAGGGTAAATTTTCAATAACACCAAAACTACTAATTTTTTCACCAAATTTCACTAAATTATAAAGCTTCTTTAAGAACCATTTGTCAATATTAGTCATTTCCCAGACCTTATCTACCGAATAATTCAAATTTGCAAATGCATTAGCAATGGCAAAAACTCTCAAATCAGATGGATTCTTTAATTCTTCATCAATGTCAATGGAAAGATCAGTTTCATTGAACCCCAAATTTGCATATTCTGTTGATCTAATAGCCTTCTGGATAGCTTCTTCAAAGGTTCTACCAATACTCATCACTTCACCAACTGATTTCATGGAGGAAGATAACTGAGTTGAAACTCTTGAAAACTTTTTCAAATCCCATCTTGGCATTTTGACCACACAGTAATCCAATGATGGTTCAAAACATGCACATGTGGACTGAGTAATCGAATTCTTAACCTTGTCTAATGGAATATTTAAACCTAGTTTAGCAGCAGTATATGCTAAAGGATAACCTGTTGCTTTGGATGCCAATGCAGATGAACGAGATAAACGAGCGTTCACCTCAATAATACAATATTCTTTTGAGTTTGGATTTAGGGCATATTGGATGTTACACTCACCAACAACACCTAAGTGGCGAATAACATTAATGGCAGTAGTTCTTAACATATTATAATCCTCATCAGATAATGTTTGGGAAGGTGCAACAACGATAGAATCACCCGTATGAATACCTAATGGATCGAAATTCTCCATATTACAAACAGTAACACAGTTATCGAACGCATCACGAACAACTTCATATTCGACTTCTTTCCATCCTTTCATTGATCTTTCTACTAGGATCTGTGGAGAGGAGGCAAATGCCACATTACACAAATCAATAAGTTCCTCCTTATTATTTGCAAAACCGGAACCTAACCCACCTAAAGCATAAGCTGCACGCACAATGACAGGAAAACCGATATCTTTCACTGCTGCTAAAGCTTCTTCAACAGAGCTGGCTGCTTGTGATTTGGCGCATTTCTCATTAATTTCATCAATGGCATTTGAAAACAGTTCACGATCCTCTGTTGTAATGATGGTTTCAATTGGAGTACCTAAGACTTTGACACCAAGCTGTTCAAATTCATCTTTCATGGCAATACCAACAGATAATGCAGTCTGACCACCAAATGTAACATAAATGGCATCTGGACGTTCGTGCTGAATAACCTTTCTGACAAATTCTGGAGTTACAGGTAAAAAGTATACTTTGTCAGCTAGACCTTTCGATGTTTGGATAGTGGCAATATTTGGGTTAATTAAGATAGTGTATATCCCTTCTTCCTTTAAGGCTTTGATAGCCTGTGAACCGGAGTAATCAAACTCACCCGCTTGACCAATTGATAAACCACCGGAACCTAAAACCAATACCTTCTTTGCATCAACTCTTGGATGTGCCCTTAAGTTGTCTTGTAACTGACCACCAGGAAACTCAACTTGTTTTAGGGTTGTAGTTTCTTTAAATTCCTTCACAGTTTTGATGAAGACATCAAACAAGAACTCTGTATCCCTTGGGCCAGGTGTGGATTCTGGATGGAATTGAACTGAGAAGTATGGTAAATTTTCATGATACATACCTTCATTAGATTGATCGTTAGCATTTGTGAATAATGGTTTCCATCCATTCTTTAAGGTGTCAACATCAACAGCATAACCGTGATTTTGGGATGTTATGTAACAACGACCACTGATACTAGAAGTACATGGGATATTATGACCACGATTACCAAATTTTAATCTTAGAGTGTCAGCACCTGAAGCTCTAGCTAATAATTGATGACCTAAACAAATACCAAATATCGGAGTTTTCTTACTTTCAATAACAGAAGTCAATTTCTCGACGACATTGTCTAATAAAGCAGGATCACCAGGACCATTAGAAATGAACAAACCATCATATTTTTCATTGGTGAAATCGTAATCCCATGGAACAACTAATAATTCAACCCCACGTTTGACAAAGCAACGGATTTGATTGAACTTTATACCAGCATCGATTGCTAAAATTCTTAAGGTTTTCCCATCTGGGCCTTTTTGTAGGTTAACATATTTATTTTCAGTGGGTGGTAAGTATAATTTTGGTTCCTTAGTAGAGACCCTTGCGACTAGGTTCTCAAGATTTGGGTTAACCCATTCTGGGATATCAAATTGAGATTTCCAATTAATAGAAGAAACCTCAGATTTATCAGAATTTAAAATTTCTAAACCAAATCTACCGAGCATGGAACCAGAATCTCTTAGATGCTTAGTTAAGCTTCTGGTGTCTACACCATACATAGCTGGAATACCTTCTTTCTTCAACCATTGACCTAGAGATGAATGTGCTAAGAAGTGTGAGTAGTCTTCGGTGTAACCAGCAATGACCAAACCAGCAACATGGATTCTGTTACTTTCGAAGTATCTTGGTAAACCTTCGACGATTTCATCTTCTAAAGAGAAATCAGGAACACCATAATTGCCTACTAACGGATAAGTAATAACCAAGATCTGACCTTCGTAAGATGGATCAGTGATAGACTCTGGATAACCAACCATACCTGTTTGGAAAACTAATTCACCTGCAATCGCTTTTTCGGCACCAAATGAATAACCTTGTAGTAAAGTTCCATCTTGTAATTCCAAGGTAATTAAACGATTACCAGTAGAATCTAGTGCATGAGATACTGGAGCAACTGGGATATCTTGAGACATATTAAGTTTGTTATATGAGCTTGATGATGATGTTAGTTGATTTAACTGTACTTCATTCATTTGTTGTTGTTAGTAAAAGCTTTCTTAATAGCTATAATAAAAAATTGAAAGTCAGGGTCTAATTGTTTTCAATTCCCCGTGAAGTGATCTCTTTGAATAATAAAAAAATGAATTTAATGGTTCCCTTTCACTCTTTATCCCATTTTTTTTTTTTTCTTATTTTTCAGAATCTGCATGAGTTCTCATCGCATAGTTGAAAAACGCCCAGAAAAGCAAATGAAGAGGCCAGAGTTAAGTGATTTACTTAAGGGATCTTATTGGGATTTAGACGAGATTTGACTCTTTTTCGAAACGAAGGTAATACATACATAATGAACAATTTAATATTGTTTTTTTTTTATATTTTTAATAATTAATAAAAATGTTTAGTTTAGATTTTTGTATGGGAAAACTTATTAATTCTTTAGTTAGAACAATAAATCTAATATTTTTAAAAAATAGCTTATGAACGTCACTTGGCAGCAATCTGGGTCGACCATTTTAAAAAAAATTACTAAGAGAATAAACTAATAAAAAGTATATAGGTAAAAGAAATGGTACAATTAAAATAATATACTAAACATACTATACTATTTCAAAGGTTGAAATAAAATGAGATGAATATATTTTAAAAGGAATAATAAATTTAAAGAATGATTCATCAACCTATGGTAAACTTCATTACTATTTATACTTTTTCATTGTTACTTTGGTAATCAGTCGAAAACAATTTAAGTATGGGCTTTTCCTACTGCTTCTAGAGTTTTTGTCTGTGCAAACACCGGCCGGCCGTCGGATTTGGCATAATTCATGTCCGGACATATCACGACATTTCTATTTTAATAAAATATATAGAGACAATATCTGGACAATGTCTGGACATGCATTTAAATATTTATCTAGCAGCTGTACCATTTTTTGTAAACGCTGCAAAATCGTTAAGTAATCTATGTTATACTTAGAATATAGATAAATAACATGCATAAATGATGTACTTTAGTACGTACCTCTATAAAAAGTGTTCAATGGTAAATAGGAAAATAATGCTACAGCGTTATCGTTGTTAACAACAAACAGAAAAGGCGTAGAGTGTTACTAATCGATGCTCTTATTGTTCTGCATTTCGTAGGTTTCTGTCAAAGGCTCTTCAGAGGAATCTCTTTGTGAATGGTTTGTCCCAGTAAATTCGTTGAATCGCTTTTTTAACCAATTTGTTTTTCTATCGAAGTAAACTGTAACAGGGTCTGTGTCTTTGTTATTAGTTGGTAAACGCCTCTTTAACTTAAGATCTTCGATGTGATCAATATGCTCCAATCTTTCACTTGGTAAAAGAATGGCTCTATCTAGTGAATATGGTAGACCTCTATTCCTGCCTCTGATCAACATGCCGATTATCACTAATTTCGACAATGGTGTCAATTGAGCAGAAAAGGACTCATTTGTACCAGGATAACCTAAAGATAGACCAACAGTACCATAAGCGCTAACAATCTCAAATAAAATTGAAAATATATTAAAATCAGGTTTATTATCATCCTTAATTCTTTTATTTTCACAAATACAGATGATGAATAAACCTAGAAATAGAAACCATAAGTCAAAAGACAGCTGCTTTCTTAAATGGGCACCAATAAATGATCTGGTCGATGGTTCCTTGAACTTCCTCTTACGCTTCTTTTTGTTTGTCTTTCTTAAATTATCTTTCTTATTTTTAGCCTTTTTCCAATTCTTTCTTTCGGCTCTTTGAACGTTTGGAATAGCCTCATCAAATCTGATACTAGTGTTATTTTCCGAATCGTTATCTGATGGTGTACTACGACCGATTTGTAGATCTTTTGAATCATTTTCTTCGCTATTAGCCATTTCACCACGTTGATCGTTGTCAGCTTCGTCATAACCAGTATCATCTTCCGTGCCGTCCTCATTTGTGCTAGATTCATAAGTACTAGTATCATCATCGAGATCACTTTCCGATCCTCCATATAACCCTAATGATTGTTCTTCGTAAACATTAGTTCTTCTAATGGATATTGCCAACGGCAAAACAGAAACGTACATCATCAACATATATGAGACTTGAATGGCAGCATGCAGCCTACTTAAATCTACTACACTAAAGCCAGCAGTTCTAGTACTTACTGACTGAAATAAACCTGTTAAGACACGCAATCCCCTGGATAACGGCTTCATGACTGACGACGATAAATCTAAAATAACAAACAAAATTAAATCAGTGACATTTAAAAATAATAACGTCAATAGTAACCACCATGTTGCAGCACTAGGAAATAATAAAGTAAAACAACGACGAGGGTGGTCTAAGAGAAAACCTAAACTTTCTTTCATTTGGGACAAATCTGGTGCCATTTTGAACATAACCCAGATAATAATTCTTAAAAAAATTGGAAAACCGGTATTACCGATTATAATAAACCACATCATTGTAACTAATGGATAAATTGCTCTGTTGAAGGAATTCATAGAATCTGGTGTCAGGGTTAAACCTAAATCATTGAAAGAACTCATAGCTGTGAAAAACCCCCACCAGGCTGGTGAAACACCGGCTTTTCTCACCAGATGAATATAATCGTTCATTTTACAAATCCATGGCAGTAACATAGTGAATGCCATAATATGGAATCCAACATAGTAGATTACCAAAATTTTACAGAGTAATTTTATTGCTCTGTATTCCACACCACCTAGTTCTTCTTTTTGTAGTTTATCCAAACCAATAAAATTGGAATTCCGTCCAATAGTAGGCTGCCATGATAAATAATTAGTACTCATACTCCTTGCCAAGGGGTTCAAATCAAAATTGTTATTCTCAAAGTTCATACCATAGTACCCACTTTGATCTTCTTCATCTTGATCATACATGTTGTTGGTAAATTCACTATGCATATCACTTCCATTGTGATAATCACGTTCACTGTCATTATAACCATTCTTGAACGACTCACTATGACTAGATATATCGCCATGATGATTATTCTCATCGAAAATCCATGCTTTACTTCTTAATCTACCACTTCTTCCCCTTTTATGTTGCCTTTTCCACTGCTTGTACACCATTTTTTGAAAATCAGGTGCTTGAGATAATTCATCCAAATTCTTTCCACTAACATCCATAGTCTTTAGTCTTTCAATATGAGACGGATATCCATCATCGTTATCAGATTCATTATCCGCAAAGTAATCTTCAGGATCATTATTATCTGTTATGGGTCTTTCGATAGAGCCAGTAGATAAACGACGCTTGAGGTTTGCTCTAAAATTCTTTCCTTTTTTTAAGTGCTTTAAAATACTTCTACTTGATGACTTACGATGACGGTTAAAAACAGGCCTTGGGGAGTTGTATTCATGCATTGCTAGTCGACGCCCATTTCTTTGTCTTGGTGGCTTTTGGATATCAAATTGAATACTAGGCTTCTCTCTGCCAGGAGTGCTAAATTGAATATTATTATTTGTTGTTTGGTTGGTGATATCTGCATTAATTGTACTAGAGTTGCTAATCAAGTTATTATTGCTTATCGAGTTATTGTCAATACCTTCACTTCTGTTTACCATTCTAGTGGGTGATCTAGATTTAAATTTTCGAAGATTGCTGAATGATGCCTCTACTTCATCGTCATCGTCATCGTCATCGTCATCGTCATCGTCATCGTCATCGTCATCGTCATCGTCATCGTCATCGTCGTCGTCGTCGTCATTGTCGTCGTGATCGTCATTGTCGTCATCGTCTTCATCGTCTTCATTTTCTCCATGCCGTATTTCTTCATGTTCACTATCGTCTATAACAAATTTCTCATCGTCGTCACAATTCCCACTTGCAGGCTTCCTCTCAGAACCTTCATTAATATCAGTAGGACTATCTATTGCCCCATACATAACCGATTGATGTGGTATATTTTGATAATGCAAATTTCCAATGGTAGATTCGTCTCCACTAGTTACTGCCACTGCGTCTTCATTAGACTGAATAGAATTACCTATTGATACTACTTCCGTAAAATCACCTTCTAATGATCCTGAGGTTACGTCATTGTCACCATCTTGTGAAGAGCCTACTGTCGGAAGGCTCACGTCATCTGATATATCCTGTTCCGGCAAACTTCTGGTGTCTAACTCAGGACTGCTTAAATGATTGTTCGATGTTTTGCCATCTATAAGTTGACTATCACTTTGGCTTAGTTTTTTCGAAACAACCGAGTAATCGACGTCAACATTACCAGGAGAAATATCACCTTCTGATTCTATTTGTGATTCTTTCAAAGATTCATTATCGTGTGTATGTGGTGCCTTAATAACCAATGCTGGATAACCGTTATCATCATCAATTTCCTCCTGATGTTGGCCTCTCAACATCATGATAGATCTATACATATCTTGAGGAGAAATATCTGCAGATTTTCTTCTCTTTGCAAATCTTTCATTAGAGAGCCTATTAGCGTTTGATTTTGTTTGTTCTCTGTTGCTATCATTAACAGTATTTGAACTTTTCCAAGATGATCCCTGAGAATTTACTGATTGTTCATCTCTATTGACTAATTTCCCACTAAAAAGTTTCTCCTGGAAATCACCTTCCTCTTTTACTGGATGAGAAGGTTTTTCTAGATGATTCATAAACTGATCAGCACTCCTAGTTCTTCTATCCCTTTGCGTACGACTTCTTCTTGTCATTTCTCTTTGCAGGATAGTTTTTGTTCTCCTCATTTTAAAATCTCTTTTGGATGTGTCTCGAATATTATCAAAATATCTTTCAAACCAATATAATCTAATAAATGCAAGAAAACTATGAATCGCAATCGGCGTGCATAAGCAACATATAATATAGATTACGATTTGTTGATACAATGTCAGTGAGTTAACATCTATCGTGTTCAAACCACCCTGGGTAGTTGCACCCGTTGATAGAAAAAGAATGTCGATATATTTGGCATTGTGTACTGGATACATTAAGATGGAGCATAATATAGTCATCATAATAATATAAAAGTAATGCACGGCAATGAAATTTGGAAAAAGATACTTCTTAACAGGTTTCAGATAATGACCGGTCGCTGCAATAGAATCACGAATCTTGTGACCTGCTGACTTCCTATAAGGCAGAACAAATGAAGAGAAGGTTGAAGCCCTTGTTAATTTCCTTCGTGGATGCATTAATCAGTGAGAACTAATCAGTATTTTTCTATGTTCTTATTATGTCTTTAGTTTAATTAGTTAATTGCTTTAGATTTGCAGGGCATCAACCTGGTGTACGTAGATAAGTTAATGGTAACTTCAATGGTATCTACAATAATATGTCTATTGTGCCTTGATATTGTATCTCTAATGATAATAATGGACTTCACCTTGTCAAAACAAAAACGGACCTAAAATAATATGTCTAACTATGAGTGGATATGACCGTAAATACCACAGGCTTCTTAAAGAAAATATTGATTTCGTTTTAGGAAGTCTTAATATATCCAAATTTCCACTTTAAACCCATCATCAAATTGTTTTATTTACGCTAATTTTCTAGTTTTTTACTTTTCTATTTTTTTCAAGAGAAAAAAAAGAATCGTTATCGAAAAAGACAATCCAGCATGTGTTTCGTCTCCCTTGTTAACCAACACATTGCGAGAGTGATAGTAACATGCGACTTCATTATGAAAAGTCTATTAGTTAATAGTTTGATAGTATTATGTACTGATTATATAATCATAAGTAGGAATTACATGTTCTCAGAGTTAATGGATTTCTTTTTCTAAGTTAGGAAGCTGTTATAAACCACCCATATGTAATGCAGGGACCACTTTTGGTAAGCTGTCTTCACCTCTTTCTGCTAGGATCTTCTTCCTTTTTTCTAATCGTTCTGTTATATATTGACTCATCCCGACATCAACATTTCTAAATTTGCGCAACCATGGATGTTCTGATAACATTGCATATGTAGGTCTTCTTTCTGGTTTCTTCTGTAAACATAATGCAACAAAATCTTGAGCTTCATGGCTAAATTTTTCAAAAGGCAATTTTGGAGGTGGTCCATCAACGATAGCACTCAATTGAGAAAAAATATTGTCGAAAGTCTCAGGTGGGTATGGATATCTACCCAGCGCCATTTCCAAAATACTTAAACCCAATGACCAAATATCAGACTGAACAGTGTATGTAGCAATGTCTGGATTAAGAGATTTAATTCTTTCCGGAGCCATGTATGATTGACATCCTATATTAGTTTTAGCCATTGAAGCGACTAAATTACCAGAAACACCGAAGTCACAGAGTTTAACAGTACCTTGCTTTGCCGAGCATAGAATATTTGTTGGCTTAACATCTCTGTGGATAATATTATGGACATCTTTTAATTCCTTCAAACCTTTGATAACAGCGTCTGTAATGTATGCTAGTTGAGGTTCATCAATACCACCTATCTCGGGCGATTGATCATAAATCTTGTCTAATGAACCACCATCCATATACTCCATACACATGTAAACTGCTACTGTCTCTCCTTTCCTT
>PPOM03000334.1:124548-137192 GCA_003708925.3 Kazachstania martiniae
AAATAATATGAATAATCACCACTAGTCATATGCATCGAAATAGGTTGGGCTGCTATATCTCCACCAGAATTACTCGTCATTCCACTAATATTTATTCTAAAAATCAATGTTTCCACTGTGATCGTATTAATCTAACTGTAATATTTATATGATTCTTATTTACTATTAAATCGTCATTTGTTATATAATCAGCACAAGATTAAAGGAAAACGCGATATTTAAAAATTATCATAATGAGCTACTGGGAAACAATAAGATGATATAAGGTTGAACTTTAATGAAATTTAAACAAAGTATTTATTTTAATCCTAGAAGATTGTTTTATATTTGGATGATTATTCATATTATTTAGGATTTACAGATAATGATAACGAAAGTGGCCATTGGTCAGTTATGTTCTGGATCAAACATTGCTCAAAATTTGGAGACGGTTGGTTCGTTGATCACCCAAGCAATTAGGAAAGATGTAAGACTAGTATTTTTTCCTGAAGCCACTGATTTTCTTTCCCAAAATGCAGCACATTCTTCTGCTTTAGCTAAAGGAAGTTGGAATTTTGTTCATCAATTACAAGATTTCATTAAACAGTTAGTCCAAAAAGAGAATAAAAAAATAGATGTTTCAATTGGAGTTCATTTACCCCCAGAAAGAAATGATATAGAAAATAATGACAGTAGGGTCAAGAACGTTTTATTATATATTAATCATCAAGGTATAATATTACACAAATATCAAAAACTACATTTATTTGATGTTGAAGTACCTAATGGACCAATTTTGATGGAATCCAAATCTATTCAACCTGGTAGTATGATACCTGAAATTGTTTCGACACCTGCCGGGAGTCTGGGGACAGCGATATGCTACGATATAAGATTTCCTGAATTATCTCTTAAACTTCGTTCAAACGGTGCGGAGTTGCTTTGTTTTCCAAGCGCCTTTACTACAAGTACTGGAGAAGCACATTGGAGAATACTTGGAAGATCGCGTGCCATTGATACACAATGTTATGTGATATTGCCTGCACAGTGTGGTGTTCATAATATAACGTCGGATCTTTGGAGTGAAGTCAATAAAGTACAGCATAAGAAACGAGAATCCTGGGGTCATTCTATGATAGTTGACCCATGGGGAACAGTAATTGCAGAGGCAGATCCTAATAATCCCGATCCTCAGTTAATCATTGCTGATATAGACAGAAAATTAATCGAGGATGTTAGGAAAAAGATGCCATTATGGGCCCAACGTCGACATGATCTTTACTAGCTTTGTTAATGATTACTAAAAATTCCTTTAAATATGTATATTATTTAGTTAGCTGCTCGTGCAGCTGCCAAACTTTCTTCAACTGCTTGCTCGTCCCTAGTTTGATTAACAGTCTTAAATGCAAATGTTAAGTATGACGTATGCGATTTAATTTCAGCTTGAACCTTAGTAACTTGCTTCCATTGGTAGCCTGCTTCACCCTCTTTGACTCTATTACCCTTTCCAAATGGGTTAAATGTTGCCTTTTCTGTGAGTGGTAGATATTGGTTTTTGCCATCTGTGTTTTCAGGAAGCTCTTTACGTCTGGAAACACCTTCCAATTTACGCTTCTTAATATCCTTTAATCTATCAATGGCATTATCTAGTGTTCTGATCATTTGTCTTCTACTTTCATATTGTTTCCCTTGAATTTCAACCATTTCAATATTAGTCCAACCTTGTTCTTCAAGGGCTAAAATTGTTTTATCAACTTGCTCGATACATGGTGAGAAGCAGCAAACACCGACTTGTTCATTTTTTGCAATGACATCATTTAATTTGGGAATAGCCTCCCAGGGAGCTGGTAAATCCAAGAAAATAGCAGTAGCGTTCAATTGTATTTCATTTTGATCGCTGTTAAAAGTAGCAGATGTAGTATCATCTTGCTTGATAGTAAAACCATCCTCACATACATCTCTATGGGTAATGGTAACATTTTCTTTTAGAAGTCCATGATCTTCGAATTCAGCCTTTGCTTGTTCGTATCTTACTTGGTGAAATTCAAATGTAAAGAGCCTACCAACAGATCTGGCAAATGCATGAGAAAAGGAGCCTGAGCCTGTACCAGCTTCAACAACAATCGAATTTGGATTACAATTTAATCTTTGCATTATGTATGACGAATCAGGTGTATACACGATTTGCGTTCTATGAGGTAATGACAGAGTCCACAACTCTGGGGTAGGTTGTAAAACATGAACAAATGCAAATTTTTTTGTACCCTTGGTACGAATACCAATCTGGGAGCCATATGGCTTACCAATCATGTCAGAATGTGGAAAAGAACCATATCTTGTATAAAATGTTTCAGTAGAAACCATTCTTATAGGTTTGATATTATCTCTAGAAATCCATATTAGCACAAGGTCACCCTCTTGAATTATATCCTTATATTCAGAAAAGCAAGACATCCTAAAGCCAAAAATGTCTGATGGTAATTTGTTATAGTTTAATCAAATCGGTTTAACAGAAGATCTTCCTGATAATAGGTGATGAGCTGAATATTTTTTTTTTGTTTTCATTTTTCGCAAGAAAATTTTCAGTCACATGTTTTAAGAAGATATTAACGACTTCCTGGCAAAGTGGTCATTCATATCAATCCCAAATTCTGACACAATAAAATCTTAAGGAAGTTGTTCAATCAATTAAATATTTGAGTTTTTAACTCAATACTTCTTAAAAGTAAAATTAATTTAAACTTGTAAAAGAAGGAGAAGATAATTATGAAATTTCCTTATTGGAATATAAAGATTTTTATTAAACCGATTTACCATTGTCAAAATGATTATAGATAAGATTAAGGTGCAGAATCACTAGTCTGTGTCTTGAGTGATGTTTTATTTTTGTTCTTGAAGGAAATTTATAACTATTTAAACATTAAAAAAATTACTAATACATATCGGATTTATAGAAATCATGAGTCAACCCGTAACGTGCATACTCTTTCGTCTTGTTAGTTTCTGTCTTGAATCTTCCAGAGTCATTTATCTTTTTGATTCTCTCAGCATCTTTAAAAGGTATACGCTCCATTAGTTCTAAAGGTTGATCTTCCTTATCAATATCAACTTCGCCTAACATAACCACATTTTCACCTCTGATCATGAAAATACCACGTTCTTCTTCAGCAAATTTATTTTCATCAGTTAGATATATTCTTTCAACACAATGTTGTAATATTAAGTTAGCATATTGATCAAAAGTTCTTAGAACACCAAATAATAATCTACCGTCACGTAATAAAACAAAAATCTTCCTATCAACAGAACTTACTATAGCAGCAGTAGTGGTAAAATTATATTGGTCAAGATATAAATCTGCTTCACCTTCAGTGATCTTCTTGGTGTTTTTATTTTCATTTCTATTTTCCTGTGCTGGTTGCGAATTTTGTTCAAGATTTACGGCTGGATTGGACATTCTCTTTTATTTTTTATTTCTTTTTCAATTCTTGAACTCTTTAAAAACTAGATATATATATGCCCATATAATTTACCTGGCTTAATTGAATATGTTAACTAACGAACTTATATACTAACCAATTCCATTTGAACAGTTAAAGCTTTAAAGAACTATTGAAATTATGAATTTCATAAAATTTCGGAAGATGACCGGGTAAACGATGATATATCATAATTAGAATAAAAGGTCAAATATATGTTACAGTCAATATATGTATGTATGCGTATATATATATATTACTGGTGAGTAAAAATTTTTAGAAACCCATTCTGCTAGTGACATAGTTCTGTGCTACGACACCTAAAGCTAGACTGACACCATCTTCGATCCAATCCTTGACCCATTCACTTGGATCAACTTCGTCATCATCTTCTTCCTTTTCCTCTTTCTCTTCATCGCTGTTTTGTTTTTCAATATCTTTTTCAGTTTTTGATATTTGGTTAATACCTTTAAATTTATCGTCTTCATTTTCTCCTAACCATGAAACCCATTTCATTGGGAATGCTTGTGATCTAGTAATAGTAGTGACATCGTTTGTAATATCCTTCAAAACAAATGTGAAACTAAAATTACCAGGAGTATTAGGATCAGTAGTTGTTATTTCATCATTAGATTCGTTTTTATTTGGGTTTTCCAAAGCAATTGCCAGAATAGAAATGAAAATGTCACTTATATTGCTATGTTCTACTTGTTCCCCATGATTTGCTTCCTTTTGTTGCTTTAATGCTTCATTGTGTGCCTTATCAAATAACTTAATTGCATTATCCAAATTAGCGAAGGCTAACTTTTCACCATCATTCACTTTACCATTGAATATATTTAACTTCCTCTGTTTAGAAGAAGTCTTGGATTCGTTGGTTGGTTTTCCCCATTCATCGACAAAAATTCTAATCCCTCCTTCAACTTGTGAACTTAAAACTTGATCAAACTTCTGTTCAACATAGTATTGCAAATAGTTGTAATTGACTAAATCATGAACTAAATGAATCCTCAAGACTTCTTCAGTTTCTCCGACAACAATCTTTTGTAAATTCTTGGCTAATTCAGTTATAGTGCTTGCATTTATACTAATTGGTAAGGATTCTTGTTCTTGTTGAATACGTGTCTTAATTTGATTAGCCTGTTCGGTTGTTTTGTTCCATAAACTGGAAACTGTATTTGAGCCAGAAGACGACCACCAATTAGAGAGAGATGTGATTGGATCATTCAATGGTGTGTCCTCGCGTTTTTCATCAGGTGGAGTTTCTTGTTGTATTTTTCTTACCTTCTCCTTTGTTTCTTCTTTACCTTCCAGTTTTGCTTCCTCCTCTGCTCCTTCCTTTGCTTCTTCTTTTGCTTCCTCTTTTGCTTCCTCTTTCGCTTCCTCCTTTACTTCCTTTGGATTTTCCTTCTTGGCTAGTTTTGATGACTCCTTTGTAGATAGGTTGGCATCTTTTTTACCACTACTCTTTTCTAATTCTTCCAAGAATTCAAAAATATCGTCATCTTTCTTACCTGAATTTGCAGTATCATTCTTTGTGCTTTCTGGTTTGCCATTCTTAGCTTCTGGTAAAGAATCTAAAAACTCGAAGACTTCGTCTGCCTCAGTGGAATTTCTTTCACTCATTCTCGTATTTTTTTTTCAATGTAAACCTCTATAGATTCCCTATAAATATATCATTTTTTATTTATTTTATCTTAATTACATAAACTAAACGTGTTGTTCTTTTGTTCCCGAAATTTCATAATGAAGCTAAAAGATTAAATTTTAGCGTCACAAACTTCAAGCAGATATATAGTATCAAGACTTTAGTATATAATTATCGTTATCAAGACATCGAGTTAGTTAGAGTTATCATTTGTTTATTGCTACAGTTAACTGATTGCCGCACCTTTCCGGGTTTTCATTTGATAAAGAAAATAAATATAAAACTAGAGTCCAATATTATTGTCAAAAGCATTTCTTTTACAGCTGGTTGCTATTTATTAAGGTATTTAGCCTGACTTTAAATGGTTTCCCATCTCTTCGTTTTACTTCATTGACATGAAAGGATAAATAAAATTTAGCTTACCCCGCCAGGTCGAAAATTTTTCAAATGCTCATCGCCTTCTTTTGTTATAATATTAAACAATTACGAACGATGAGGTACAGCAAAGAGAGTTGTGCCAATTCTACCTTATACTCCAAACAAAGTGAGAAAATGCCTTCTAAGAATTCCATTAATAGACCTAAGTTAACTGTCAACTTAAACCGTAAAGCTCAAGCTGCTGGTAAGAAAAGAGCACAACGTGAGAAAGCAGGTCATTATAACCCAGCCAGATCCAGTGATGCTTCTAAATCAGGTGAAGTTAAATCAGTTGCTTTAGATCTATACTTCGATGGAGCTAGTACCAAAGGTTCTTCTGGTGTCACTACTAAAACTCTGTCCAAGAAGAGAGCCAAGAAGATCGAAAGAAACTTGAAATATGCTGAACAAAGAAAGTTGTTAACAGATGCCCAGAGCAAATTAGAAAATGACATGGACATTGATATTGACTCAAAAAAATCTGAAAAGCCAGAGCCTAAAAAGAGCCATTTAACTTTAGTTAAGGAAGCATTATGGAATGCTTTAGAGGATACAACATCCCAAGGTTTAATAATCGAAAATGGCCAAGGTACCACTTTAGGTGGTCCATTCTTCCCATAAATAAAAGAGAAAGAACGGCATTTATAACATTTGTACATTAATACCATCCCACTTACATATCTTTTTAAATTCATTTATTTATTTCATAAAATGGAAGATAATTTTAATTCATCCTATATACTACGTATAAAATGGTTATTCAGCGATACCTCTAGCGACTAGGTTTTTGTTAACCTCAGTCTTTAAGAAGCCAATGACATCTTCTGGATCACTAGCGGTGAAAACACTTGTACCAGCGACAATAACGTTTGCACCAGCTTTAGCGGCCTGAGGAATTGTTTCTTTACCTAAACCACCATCAACTTGAATATCTAATTGAGGGAACATTTCTCTTAATTTTTCAACCTTTGGCATCATATCAGCCATGAATTTTTGACCACCAAAACCAGGTTCAACTGTCATGACTAAAGCCATATCTAAGTGTTTACCTAAGTCAAAAAGAACATCTACTGGAGTACCAGGTTTGATGGCACAAGCAGCTCTAATGTTATACGATTTAATTAATTTGACTAATTCTAATGGATTTTTGGTAGATTCGTAATGGAAGGTGAATTGGTCTGCACCTGCCTTGACAAAGTCAGCAACCCATTTCTCTGGGTTTTCGACCATCATGTGACAATCAAAGAAGGCCTTTGGGTTGGAAGAAGTAGTATCATTTGGACGTGGAACAGAACGACGTAATGATGTGACAATTGGTTGACCTAAGGTGATATTTGGCACGAAATGACCATCCATAACATCAATATGTAACCAGTCAGCACCAGCATTAATAACTCTATGACAGTCACAACCTAAATTTGCAAAGTCAGAAGCTAAGATAGATGGGGCAACAATAGCTTTAACCATTTTTTATATGATACAGTAATAAGATTCGACGGATCGATCGTTAATGGTCTTTTAACTTTGTTAAATATTTATAAAACTTCATTAAGGATCTACTTATATATAATACTATTTTTTTTATGTTTACTCCTATCTTACAAAATTTTCAGTTATTGAAAGTGGTATGATGCAAGGGACGGTCAAAAAATGTAGAACACTCATTAAAGGACTTATAATGTTCAAAAGTACATTTAATAGAATTTGTAATCATCTATTAACTTCTGTTTGAGACCCAGAGACGTATCAAATTATCATACAGACACTTCTCCCTCAATCACATGATACAATGGCATAAAGCGAATAATATAAAGGAAACCGGTTATCTGCTATAAGGAATATCTCCTTGCTACAAATAGGAAAATAGAGTAAAATTCATCAAAAGAAAATGATAGACCAAAAACAAAAGTATTTAGGTCCTATCAGGGAAGGATCTACATATGTATCTCCAAGTTTAACACATTTTAAGTCGTATTATTTTGTTAATCGACTACTTTCTCTAATTACATTGTTTCCCTTCGTTAAAAAAAGTTATGACATTGCTCTAAACATGGCATTATGGTGTATTGGGATGTTTGTAAGTTCTCAGTGGACTCCTAATCTGTTTAAGAAGCTTCTAGGTAATGCTTTAGAAACTATTTTTTTGTTAGACGCTATGTACGATAAATGGGTTCTCACGATGATTGTTGATCGTGTCATATCACCTATTCAAGTTCAATTTTTTGTACGTTACATCGTCTTAAGACTCCTTCAACCATTTATGTCAAATGGTAGTATTAAACCACAAGAGAAGAAGACGAACGTTGAAGAGGAAACCAGCCATAGTGGTAACAGTAATAACAACTCCCATGAAATTCCTACTGCTGATCCTAATTCTACAGATAATGACAGTTCAGAATCTATAAGCAATACATTCCACCAGATTACAAAACCATCGGAACCCTCCACTGTTGAGACACGCAAATTGGTTTCTGTCGACTATAAATCACATATTGGTGATGATGATACTAAGCCGCTGTATCGGCAATCAATTGGAACTAGTAACGAAACATCAGTTCTCGATGATTCTTCAAATACAAAAAACTGATTGATTTTGCTATTCGGCTGTTCAGTTGTTAACTTCAACTGTTTTAATGACTATTTAATGTACAAATATATATCTATATTTCCCTTTGCTAATAATATATTCCGTTTTCATTTAGCGTTGTTTAAAGCTGGAACTACAAAAGGACGTAATTTTTAATGCGTTATTTAAATTTTAATTCAAGTTTATGAACTATGAACGATGTCATTTTAACGAATGAGTCGATGAAGCGTTCGAGGGCAGACTTGTGTAGTGATTCAAATCAAGATATTAGTGATGTTAGGAACGTACATGGAAGATTGAATGGCATATTATGCAATGAACCACCATGCCGAGACAATTTTATTAGATTGGAATTTTATTCTTCTCATGTGGAGAACAATCACAACAATGTATGTGGTCAGTGTTCCCAAAATTTCATTACAGAAAGAATATTGGAATTACATTTTGATGAATGCCATAATCCATTTAACTGTATGAATTCAAGTCTGAAATGCTTTGAACCTCAATGTCAAGAGAGGTTTGAAACACACAAAGAAAGGATTCAGCATTTGATAAGTAACCATGGTTACCCACGATTTTATGACTTTGATGTTATTTTTAGTGGCTATTAAACTAACTGTAATATAGCATTATGATACCTCATGATAATAACTTTGTAAGATTAGGAATAGAAGTACATGATTTATATTGATTTTCTTTAGATTAAAATAGATATAGATGTGTTTATAACGAATAAATTAATGATTAAATGAATTGAAAGATGACGTTAAATACTTTTCCTTATAGTTTATATTATTGTAATAATGCATTAGATCCCCAGTATAATACCTTTCCCGGCAGAATATGATATAGATAACATGTTGGTAGTATGATTCCATGATAAATCAAAGACATTATCATTTTCTTCAGTAGATTGATAAGTACCACATAGAGGTATAAGATCTGGAGTTGAATATAATACATTCTTTTTGTCTTGATTTTCTTTTAGCTTAAAGCCATCTAATAGTGTTTTGATATTATAAACGTTAACCTGACCATCAACAATACCAACAGTATATTTCGTTCTGTCCTTAGATAACTCAGCAGATAGAATTGGAACACCATCAAATATGGAAATTGCAATTAGCCTATTCTGTTTTAGAGACCAAACTCTAATAGAGCCATCCATTGAAGACGAAATGATCTTATCATCGTCAATCCAATCCAATGAAGTAATACTTTGTGAGTGACCGTAGAAACAGTTGGTTGAGTTTTTACTTGCGCCATGCCATATCCTGATTGAGAAGTCATCAGAAGCAGAAGCTAAGAATTTATTATCTCTATTGAACACGATACAACTGATAGTATTTTGGTGACCTATTAGTTGGCCAATTGGTTTTTTCTCGTTCATTTCATAAACTACTAAAGCACCTTGAGGACCAGGAATAACAAATTTATCCTTATCAACCCATTCAATATCTACACCCAGCGACTCGTTATCATGGCTATGAATATTTTGCTTCTTCATTTCAAAATGTTGAGAGACTGTACCGTTTAATGCATTCCATAATATTGCAACATTCTCAATATCTAATGATAAGAAATGTGTGGAATCTTCATTCCATTTAATGGCTACAATAGCACATCTATGAAAATTGAAGACATTTTGCAACAAGCCATCTTTTGTCCACAATCTAATTTCACCATTTTCGACAGCTGTCGCCACGACTGAACCATCATGAGACCACTGTATGCTGGTAACTTGATTTGTCGACTTACCTGTTGTCGAGCTTAATGCAAAAGGATGTTTTAATTCATGATTACTGCCAACAATTAAATGTTTACCTGCATCACTTGGAGTACTTTCATTGAATTTTATAATTTTGGCGGAGGAATTATGACACCCAACACACAGGGTATCTGATTCAGTTGGACTCCATTTAGAGTTGGTAATTATATCAAGTTCATATATTTCCTTAAGCGTTTGTACAAACTCTTCAGATTGTTTCAAGATTTCTGGTAATATTGGGTTTGTGGGTTCCTTTGCTGGTATGGCAACGTCTTCATTATTTATACTCATATTTTGAGTGTCGTTTCCTTCAACAATCGTCTGTTTACTCTTCTCTTCAACATTTTCGTTATGGCTCAACGCAAACCTACCCTCTTGAGCAATCTCTGGAATCTTTTCGGAATCCAACTTCAATGCATTTGCAAGATTAAAGTTCTCCACGTAACTAGCCTTTTCTCCATCAGTCAGCTCACCATTACTATTAACTAATAATTCGCTCTCTGCATATAAAATACCCTTCTGCACAAGATTAACTAGTGTACCAATTGGAATATGTTCCTTATATCTCTCATCAAATTCTAGAACTCTAGTTTCTTCCTGTAATGCAAGTGCTGTCAATTCATGACCTGCCTCCTGCATATATCGCCATACTAAATAGTTCAACTCCTCACTTGATAAACTCATTATAACTTGCGACTTTACTATACGTTAAATCCTTTGCACGTTAGTAGTTTGTTTACTTCTTTGTTCTTAAGTAATAGTTCTTAATTTTCAAGTTTTTCTTCAAAAAAAAAACTAATTTTTTGAAATATGAATCAAGTAAAACCTTTATTGAAAATGTGGAATATGAATCTTTTTTTAACATAAAAAATGCGTTATAGTAGGGCAGTAATATAAAAAAAGGAATATATTACATCAATTGATATAGTTAGGTTTCAATAGTGTTGTTACTTTATTGAAATGGTAGATTTTTCCCTAAGAAAAGCCAGAAATAACTGGAAGAATGTTACAAGTTCGCCAACAAAACAAAAACATACACCTTCTCCCTCACCCTCTGTCTCTGCATCTAGCTCGACAGCACACCTAAAACACAAATCTCCAAAGAGACAAGGTGTTAAGGAATTACAAACAGCAAAGAAGAAGAATCCCTATAATGGATTAGATATGTCGACACCATACACGCAATTACCCAAATTAAATGCTAAAGAAAAGAATAAAGCTGCCAGCTCAATGACCAGAAGATTGTCAGTGCATAATCAAAATTATGCTCCACCTACTTTAGATTACTCTATGCCATTACCTTCTAACAATATGCTTCAGCATCCTAATTTTAGCGGTTCAAAACTGTCGTTAGATTATGAAACTAGACCAGACGTAGATAAAACCAAAAAATCTATAAATGAAATAATACAGCCAGGCACATTAAGAAATTTACTGTCGGATCAACAATTTAATGCCAAGAGATTTGTCCATGATAATCTTGGCAATGCATCTGCCATTGATATTGACCATTTTACCACGAACCTAACAGCATTATCACAAAACATTCAACAAGAAGTGAAACATAATATCAATCAGTCATATAACGAAATTATGCAAGTGAATTCCGATTTACATACTGCAAGTGCAGAGTTGAAAACACTAAGAGATAATATTGAACATTTAAATGATATCATGGCCGATTTCAATGATATGGCTACTAAAAGATTAAATATTGAAGCAAAGGAGGAGAAAGAGGCATTAAATAGCAGCAGTGGTGGTTTGTTACCACCTGTTGGTAAAAAGTTAAGAGATAGAAGTAGTGTTTTCATTCGTGGTAAGATGTGGAATAAGGAGTTAACAGAATTAGGTAAGAATGTTGAAGGTGCTAATCAAGTATTGTTCGATGCAAGAGGGAACAAAAATAAGAGGCATCTGATTTTACAGAGTTCAGATTGGATTGAACTGAATGCCACAACCCTAAGATTTTTGCAAGTTGTGATGTTCTATGTATTGAACGATTTATTACTTATTGCAGGGAAAAATAAAAACAATGACTTTGTGTTAAGTCAGGCTTTGGATATAAATGATTTAACAGTGATCCGCGAAGCACATACAAATAGGCTAATCTTTAAGTATGGTAACAACAGTAATTTATTATATGAAGCCAAGGATGAAAGAGAGTGTAGTAAGGTAATGGATTGTATAAGAAAAGCTAAGGATGATCTTTCTAATATCTTCCAGACCGAAAAAGAGCATGAACAAAAATTGAAGGAGTCATTTAGATTTCTACAGTCTACCCAGCAAACTCCAATAAGGGAAAATAACGCAGGGAAGAGCCCTATCAAGAGTAATAGAAGAAGTATGGGTGCATCTGTGACACCAAGTAGAAATAGTATGAATGGGGCATCACATACTGATCAATATTTACTTCAATCTTTAACTTTATCAATGCATTCCACCTTGAGAAATGATAACAGAAGTGTGTTATCGAGACAACTGAAGAGTCTTGAAGATGCTATTGAGGAGATTGATATATCAATCGCGAGGTATAAATTTGATGGAGCCGCCGATATTCTCCTAGAGATAGATAAGCAATTAAGTCAGCTAAAAACAAAATTGAGTGAAAATGATGTTATGTTCCATAAGCTACTATTACTAAAGTTAGAAAAACGTCGCGAAACTGTTTGTTCAAAATTGTCACAAAATATTACTTTTAATAATGAGATTTCGCAATTGATTACGAACGTGAAAACTTTAGTAAAACTAGGTCAAGCCGAACAAGGT
>PPOM03000334.1:142032-152606 GCA_003708925.3 Kazachstania martiniae
ATTATATTTCAATTGAGCAGAGATTGGAACAATTGGAGCACCATCAGCAATAGTACCTCTAATAAACTTTAAGATAGACTTTTCATGTTCTAGTGCGCTTTCTTCACGCATTAAATCGACCTTATTTTGTAGAATAATAACATGCTTTAATTTCATAATTTCAATAGCAGCCAAATGTTCTGAAGTTTGTGGTTGTGGACAAGATTCATTACCGGCAATTAATAATAATGCAGCATCCATAACGGCTGCACCTGACAACATAGTACTCATTAAGATATCGTGACCTGGACAATCAACAAAAGAAACATGACGAACTAATTTGTAACGGCCCGGACAACCTGGTCTTTGACATTTTGGAGAAATTTCTCTATCAGATTTAAATGATCTATAACAATCTGGTTCTGGACAGGTTGGTTCTTGACATTTATAAATTTTAGCATTAGCATAACCTAATTTAATAGTAATGTTACGTTCTAATTCATCCTTGAAACGGACAGTTTGAACACCAGAAATTGCTCTAACAACAGTAGATTTACCGTGGGCGACATGACCAATTGTACCAATGTTTATAGTCGCTTGTCTATTGATAATTTCCGCAGAAAGAGGATTCAATTGAGAAAAATCTGGATTAAGTGGTTGTTCTGGTAAACCACCACCTTCTTCAAATTCACGCTTTCTCTTTTCTTCTTCAGATTCTTCATCTAATCCACTGAAAGTGACTTTCTTCTTTGGCTTTTCTTCTTCCTCTTCTTCTTGTTGTTCCTCTAAAGTTTCTTCAACAGTTTCATGGACTTCTTCTTCTTCTGGGTTTAAATTACCATTAATAATGATACTTGGTTCCCTATCTTGTAAATCAGACATTATGTGACTGTTTAATTTGTGCGTAGTCTTATTAAGATAAGTATAAACCTAATATATACCAATCGAATTACTTCAATATATTCATAATTCAATCATTATATTTTGATTTTCCATCTCTAAAAGAAAGAATGAAAGAAACCACTCACTGGAAAAAATTTTCTCCTTCGCATAGCAAAATAGAATAACGTAGCACGTGATATATGGGAAATATAAAGAACACTGTCAGCTTTAGCTGCTGCTGATTGTTAGGTTAATGGTAATGCTTTTTACGTAACTATTATTTATTTTATATACTTTCATAATGTGGGATTAAATGCAAATTCGTTCATTAGGATATCAACGTCCTTCCATACCATATCAGATTCCCAGTTATCCCAATTTGCCATAAACGAGTTTGGTGAGTCCTTTGACGTCACAGTTGCTGTCTCATCATTGTTTTCACCTGGTTTGTTAACCCCATTATGTTTTAATTGACTCCCCTGAGAGATTGGCGTTGCAACCCCAACAACACTACCTGATGGATCGTCATATTTATTAGAATGTAAGGGCGGGATATAATTGATAACAAACTTTTGACCTTCAGAGAAATTCACAGATGGGGCAGTAATTGAAGCATTATATCCGGGATCACTATTGGTAGACTTTCTCTTTAATGCCTCATCGACTATATGGCCCTTTTTGTCATCACCAGGAGATGTTACGGTGCTGTGAATTATATCCTTATTATTACGGTACATTAAACTATCGTATGCTAATGGACTAACATGCTGACTTTGCGCCGATAATGATCCACCATCATTAATAATACCAGCATTTATTGGGTTTGGATCCAATGGAATTGTTTCTATAATTCTCCTTGCTTTTCTTACAGGATGCTTGACATCACGTTCGTTGTAACCATCCCCCTCATCATCATCATCATCATCGTCTTCTCCGTCTTCGTCGATATTCTGTCTTTTAGCATCATTTTCAGATCCACGTCTTCCAAGCAAGTCATTTTCCCTTTTCAATTTAGCCATACCACATTTTTCTTTTAAAATATACAAACAATCGAAAAATACACTGACCGACATTCTTGATTTGACAGTAATATTTAAATTGAAGTCTTGTTTTGGTGATAAATTACCTTCGTTTTCCAATTTCCATGCTTCATACATATTAGCAAATAGACTCCAAATGCTTCGCATAATACCAGACGACCTATAGGCCATATCATGCTTTAAAACAGAAGCATTATATGTTAGCAATGCAGCCCTCTGATAGGCCTTCTTACCCGCTTCGATATCTAAAACAGATGATAAAGAAGAATGAACCAATTTACTAATAATGCAGGCAGACTGCCATATATTTAACACAAAACAACCTGGAAAGTATTTTATCACAGTTGAATCATGTTTACACATGTTATCTGAATGGTTCAACAAATTTATTGCTGCATTATAGACTTTTACTAATCCACGTTTCGTCTCGAAATTTGTTTCCATTTTCATGAACGTACTTGTAGATGATGATTTAGTTTCACTGGTCAAATCAGTAAAATAATATGTAAGTAAATGAACTTTAGCTACCAATAATAAGAACCTTCGTATTTCATCTAAGTCGTTTTCTTGTAGATTAATTTCTAATTGGGATAATTGTTGATTTAAGACCTGTAATAGTGGTTGTTTTTCATCTTGATTCACCATACCTAACTTGTTCGTTGGGTTAGAGTTCATAGTATTTATAATCTGATTTTCAAAATGTGCAATTTGTGTCATTTGACCTAATGGGTTTGGAATCTGATCACTACTATCTTTGGAATGACTGTAACCTTTAATTGAACTCATGACGGCATGATCAAAGGAAACATATGCCGGAAATCCAAATGAAGATGCAATTATTTGAGATACAATATTACAACAGAGCCATGTTCTTCTCTGTTCGTTTATTAACTCCGAGTTGGCAGTGGCATATTCTTTTGAAAAATCAGCACAATTTAAACCAACACGAATAGCTTGGAACATAGCAGTACCAATTGTGTTCCAGGATGTATCTGCACTTAAGGAGGAAGTTAATGGAGGCCAAAAAGTATATAATAGGAATGCCTGGACCGAATAAACAGATGCAACGTTTAAAATCGGTTCATCTGTATCAGATGGTGTATATCTTATAATAGGAGAGATTGTAATTTCGGCCAAAGTTGACTTAACAAGTACAGTTAGCCTTCTCATTATATCGCCTGAATTTAATTTGCTTCTTCTTAGCCCAATCAATAGAATGACCCAGAATAGGCAAGGTGATAATGCATATATTCTTTCAGCTCCATTTGATAAATCCACGACAGGTAAAAACCTATGATATTTAGTTGCGAATTCTTGAAATAGTTCTGCAATATCGAAACTCGACATGTATATATCACCCAAACTTTTGGGAGTACATTTTAATTGTTCACTAGTCATCCCACTTGCAAAATCAAATTGGATTGGTGGCGGAGTCACTGAATCACGTCCCATCTTACAAGTGTTGGTGTTCGACTCCATTCGTATGAGTTTTTCTAGTTCATTTGTAGATTCATCCTCACTTTTAAAAATATTTTGCTCTTTAAGTTGCTTTACTTTTTCTTTTGTAAAATTCCTTTTGTCCAATAAGGCAGATTGCTCTTCTTGAATCTTTTTCAAAATCTCCTCTGATGATAAATTAGTTAGTGTCTTTGTTAGTTCCTTAAAACGTTGCTCTATAGCTTCGTTCCTTGCTCTTTTGTATGTTCTTCTAAAGTCTTTTTGCAATACACATTGAACGCCTTTTTTTGCACATTTTGTACAAGGTTCTGGTGCTTTCTCATGAGCATCACATTTAGATTTCTGTTGCCTACATTCAACACATGCAAATTTCCTTCTCTTATACGTTTTGGAAGCTTTAGGACCAGGTGTACTAGAACTACTATCATTTATGGAATTCATCTTCTCTTGATCAGACCCTGAACCGATCACAGCCATGGCACCAGTGTCAGAATCCATCACTCGCATATATCTCACTTTCTAAAAATTACCTATTTCAATCCAGGTATCTGTTGACAAAAGGAATATCTCAAACTACAATATAATGTACAGTCAATTAATACAGATAATATGTTTATTTAGCTACTTGAAAGTTGTCAATTTCAACCAAATACCCATCGCATATCAATGATTCATTAATATCAAAACCATTTTTTCATATTTTTTTTTTCCAGCGCTATAACATTTTTTTGATCATTTTTTAAATTCTATTGCTGATATAATGAACGATTACTTAAACAACCATTACGAAACGACTGGTTCTTTTGAAGAAGAGTAGATTTGTTCCATATAAAACAAAATAATCCTTGGCATAGATCTTGTACTTCTATGATCAGTTGCTTTTTTATTGTTCAGGTGCCGTATGGTGTATCCATCCTAGTAGGATATGCTTCAGATGCAGCTTATGTAAGTCTATAATTCGTGTAGTCAGTGTTGTGTAGTATGTAATATTCCTAGTATGCAAAGATTCGGATAAAGGCCGGTTATAGTATTATTATAAAGTTATTGGTAGTACTTGGCGGATGATCGTTCTGGTTGCCATGACAGTTGCTTCTGTTGTTTCTGTGTGAGGGACCCTAGGTTCCGGTTCCGGAGCCTGTAACTCTTTAACAGTAAAAGAAAAGTACAGCATAATTATGCAAGGCGAAAGGACTTAGCATTTGAGTCGTAGTAGCCTAGGTTTTTACTTAATGTAATTTTTCTAAATCGATGACGAGCGACGAAGATTCTGGAATTTTCATTTTGGGTGTTTAAGATAAGATGGAGGCTTAAATGAATAATGATAGTAAATCATGAGGCTTAGGTAATAGAGGCTCAGTGTTTTATTATAGAATTTGAAACGGAATTAGTATATAAGGTGTGAGGTTGGTTTTAGATAGTGATAGGTATTTGTTCTGTATTTTTAAAGAGGGCGAATGAATATTTTGAAGGAAGCAAAAGAAGCTCCAAAGGATATTAGGTTATTATGGTTATCGGTATTCTTAAGATTATTAGCTTATGGTTTAACTAATCAAGTTTTAACTCTGTTCTTGAATGCTATTGGCATGAAAGAAGACAGAATAGGTCTGTTCATGTCGTTGACATTGGTTGGTGATGTTCTGTGTTCATATGTATTGACATGGTATGCAGATGCTTGGGGTAGAAGAAAAGTGTTAATTTATGGGTCAGTTATGATGTGTCTGAGTGGTATTGTATTTAGTATAAGTGAAAACTTCCATGTTTTGTTAGTATTCGCTATTTTCGGTGTTATTTCGCCTTCAAGTAATGAAGTTGGCCCATTCAAATCGATTGAAGAATCGATGATTGCACATTTATCACCAAATAATAAACGTCCTGAAATTTATGCCATGCATCAATTTCTAGGTACATGTGGTTCTGCCTTAGGTGCTATTGCATCGGGTGGGTTTATTCATGTATTGAAGAGATTTGGTTTTGCCAGGGACAATCTTCAATGTTATAAGCTAGTGTTCTTGATTTATGCATTGTTTGCATTTGCTAAAGTTATTGTAATGTTTTGTTTGTCAGAGAAGACTGAATTAGATGGTCATTTCCATGAATTATTGGATGAGAACTCCATGGGCCCTGCTATGGCAAATGATGAAATGGCACCATTAATGCAACAAGCTGCAGAACAACGTGAGCGTGAGGAGGCAAAAAACTTTTCCTCTACAAGTATTGGGTCAGTCTCAGACTCAAACTCAAATTTTAACTCTTCTACCACAGCCGTGGAAAGAGGTTCATCATCATCATCATCAGGCACAGGGTTATCAAAGGAGACAATCTCTGTGTTAATGAGATTATTGGTTATCTTTATGACAGACTCGCTTGGTGCAGGTTTTATGACTAGTGGTTGGATGGTGTATTACTATAAGAGATGGTTTCATATGGGTTCATTAGGATTGGGTATTCTTTTTTTTGTCGCCCAATTGGTCATGTCTACGTCTACAGTTGCTTCATCTACGATAGCAAGATTGTTTGGTCCTGTTAGGGCTACTTTGTTAGTGCAAATTCCCTCTGCTGTGTTCTCCATTTTAATTCCAGTAGCATCAAATCATCTATACCTTTCTATTTTCTTATTGAATCTACATTTTGCAACTGAGTCGATGGATGTTACTCCAAGACAAATTCTGTTGACAAATTTAATTAGACCAAGAGATCTAACCAAAGTTATGGGTGTTGTTAACATTGGTAAGACATTTGCACGTTGTGTCGGGCCAATTTTCACTGGTATTTTGGCTGGTAAAGGTTACCTATGGTTATGTTACGTTATTAGCGGTTCCTTGGTTATTACCGCCGATATGATTTTAGCTTGCTCGTTTTTGCACGTTGATGGAATGATTAAGAAGCAGATTACATAAGATATATAAATCGACTGGTGTTGAATTAGTGAGCGGTTATCGCTTAATTATATATTGTACACATTAAAACAAATGAACAGATTGTATATTTTATTTTATTCTTATATCTATTTTTCATTGCCAAATGTATTTAATTGCTACAAAATATTTAATTGATTAATCATTGTAATCTATTGAATATTAATTTCCTTTTATTAACTTAAGGTAAACGTCCAAAGCTGAAATTAAAGATGTTATTTTGTTTTTTTTAGAATTAACTAACTAAAAATTGTACAAAGGTAAAGAAAATGTAATATGGTAATATATATATTCTTGTTTTCCTAACGGTTAGACTTGGCAACACGTTCTAATTCATCCTTCTTCTTGATAGCGTAAGAAGTAGAAGAACCCTTAGCAGCGTTAATCAATTCTTCGGCTAAAGTTTCAGCGATGGTCTTGATGTTTCTGAAAGAAGCTTCTCTGGCACCGATGGTTAATAAAGCAATAGCTTGGTTAACTCTTCTTAATGGAGAGACATCGACGGCTTGTCTTCTGGCAGCACCACCACCACCAACTCTGGTAGTGTCTTCTCTTGGACCAGTGTTAGTGATAGCGTCAACAACAACTTGTAATGGGTTAGAGTCGGTTAAGATGTTAATGATTTCTAAAGTGTGCTTGATGATTCTAACAGCCTTTAATTTCTTACCGTTGTTTCTACCGTTCATCATTAAAGAGTTGGTTAATCTTTCAATAATTGGACATTGAGCCTTTCTGAATCTCTTGTTGGCGTAACGACCAGCAGTGTGAGCGACAAAGACTGGTTGGGTGATTTGGACGTAGTCAACTAAAGAAGCATCCTTAACTTCAACGTCTTCAAAAGACCATTTGTTGAATAACTTAATTTCAGAGGTAGCTCTTTGAACTTCTTCTGGAATTGGAGTGGCTAAAACAACTGGAGTGAATTCTTCAACAACTTCAACTGGAGCTTCAACTGGAGCTTCGACGTCAGACATCTTTAATAGGTCGTGTATATGGAGTCTTTAACTTAAAGATCTAATAAAACTACCTTATAATACTATTAAATTCTTTAATCTTCAATAAATTTCATATATTATTACTATTTTACTATAGACGTGCTAACCACTGCTTAGTTACAGAATCGACGGTTGCTGAACTGATACCTCACCAACAAGACGCCCAATCCGCTGATACTAGAATGAGAGTGTGTGGACCCAAAAGAGAGACTCCAGGCTCAGTGGTATCTCTGTAGGCTCACTATAGCTTCTTTGGAATAAACGTAGGTTGAGCAGAATTACCAGATAGCTAAGCCGAAGTTGAGTAAACCACCCCCATTGATACGACAATTTATTATTTTTCATATGAGAAAGTTATTATTTCCGGATTCAGAATAGAAATGC
This sequence comes from Kazachstania martiniae, assembly GCA_003708925.3. Classification (NCBI taxonomy): domain Eukaryota; kingdom Fungi; phylum Ascomycota; class Saccharomycetes; order Saccharomycetales; family Saccharomycetaceae; genus Kazachstania; species Kazachstania martiniae. Next base: position 149,686 of record PPOM03000334.1, read on the forward strand.
GAACAAAAAAATACTTTTTGTGTTAAACATCCGTGCATTCAAATCTAATATGTGTATGGGTGGACAGTCGCTTTAATTAATTTTATAGGATACTCGATTGTCATAGCAACCAATATTTCAGGTACGTATTAAAAAGAATTTGTTCAATTATAAGATACAGGATGTTAGTAAATATATAAATCTACCTGTAAAGCAGAGTTATTATACGATGTTATTATTTTCCCTCTTCCACCTATCATACCAATCTGGTTTTTGCGGAACAATAAAGACTTTAGAAGATTCACCATTTTTACTTGTGGTTTCAATATAAAAAGTATCTTCAGCTCTTTCAGGTAAATCAAATACTTTTGAGAAATTTTCCGTCCTCATCATCATCACACCATTATTACTCTCGTGTGCGATAAGAGATCCTGCTGGCCTCTTACGTTTCTTTATCTGTGAATTAGAGTTATGAAATGGATTATGGATGGTATCGTGTAAGGGTAAAGGATTTGATTCTTTGGCATCCTGCGATTTCATTTGGACCTCTAGATACTTACCATCAGAGGTATCATCCTTGGGCAGCAACTCCGGATTTACTATCTTAACTGGTACTAACCTCTTTCTTAGAATACCTGTTGAGAATGTTCTTGCCGTTAGTTCTTGACCAACATAACAGCCCTTATTGGAACTAACTGCATTGGGAATATAGTCAAAGTTCAGTTCCAAGGGTAAAACTGTCTCTGGTTTGACATCTACAATACTGTCCACATAGCCAGATTGGAATCTTAAACTCCTGAAATGAGACTCATCAACATTTTCTATATCAAATCTAAATGGAAATGCATTAATGTTAAAGATTTCTGAAATATCTGAAATATTTTGACTAGTGACAACCCTAAACATTTGAGGTGCCCCACCATCATTATAGGTGACTCTATCTGTTCTTCTTTCAATATATAAACCGATGATATTCTCCTCTTGATTTGGAAATAACGTCGAGACAACATTTCTGGAAAACAGGGAAGCAAATTCAGGTGTTTTATTAACAGATTCAGGTTCCAAAACGTTATCAATCCACGGGTTCTCCACTTCTTTTGGGATATTTGGAAACTGAATAAGAACATCCCATGTCTTTGTTTTCTCTACTTTTTCACATTTAAATTTGCTAGATAACTTATGTGTTTGGATTACTCCCAATAGCTTCTCAATCATTTTATTATCAAACTCTAGTAGATATTCGGGATATTTGGATGGTTCATTGAGAACTACTGGAGTAGGGTACAATATTGAATCAGTAACTAATTTACCCTTTCCATTAAGAAAACCAGTATATTGACCAAATCGTGTGATATATGAACCATTCTTACCTTTCTCTTTATATAATCCCCAGTTGGATTCGTTCATTCGAATTGCATAAATTGGATCATCCGTGTCAGGATTGACTACTTGGTCATCGGGTGAGATAGTGGTTAGGTTCTTTTTGATAAAAGTGGGTTGTAGTTTGGAGGTAACTAAGCCGTTTAAAAATTTGACTGAGTCAGGTCCTCGAATCTTCAAATATGATTTATTATTTACAGAAGCGAATTTAAAGATCCCATGTTGTTCGGTGCTCGATATCGATCTTCTTAGAATGTTGCTAAAGGAGAATATGAGTCTTCCTGGTGGCGTGTTTATATGCAGCATATCAGTATAATTGTTAACAGGTCATAAAGTTATTTTAAGTTTTGTTTAGGCGGAACAACTTGTTGTTTTATTAAAATTTAGTTAGATCCTTAAATTGCAACTAGATTTAATCATCGGCTAATAATTAGTAATCAAACAAAAAAATGGTTTAATTTTTAAGGAACCCAAAAAATTACCCAAAATAACACCAATAGCTACAGGATATAGATCATAGTTTTAATCGATACATGACTAATTATAATATATACTAAATCTTTTTCTTAGTTTCTGTTTGTGAATATAAAAAATATAAAAATGTGGAGAGGGAGGGAGTAGTAGAAAAATCGAACGACAGTTCAGAAGATCAATTAATCATTTTGCTTCAGCTGCTAATTTTTCTGCCTTTGCAACGACATCTTCGATACCACCAACCATATAGAAAGCATTTTCTGGGATATCATCATATTTACCTTCTAAGACAGCCTTAAATGATGAAATGGTTTCCTTCAATCTAACTAATTTACCTGGAATACCAGTGAAAACCTCGGCGACTGCAAAAGGTTGCGATAAGAATCTCTGAATCTTTCTTGCTCTTTCAACAGTTAATTTATCCTGTTCCGATAATTCATCCATACCTAAAATAGCAATAATATCCTGTAGAGACTTGTAAGTTTGTAAAGTTTCTTGAACCTTTGTTGCAGTGTCATAATGTTCTTGACCGACAACAGCTGCATCCAATAGTCTTGATTTAGAGTCCAAAGGATCAACAGCTGGATAAATACCTAATTCTGAAATACCTCTGGATAAGACAGTAGTGGCATCTAAATGTGCGAAAGTTGTGGCAGGAGCAGGATCTGTTAAATCATCAGCAGGCACATAGACAGCTTGCACTGATGTGACGGAACCTTTTTTAGTTGTTGTGATTCTTTCTTGTAGTAAACCCATATCAGTAGCTAAAGTTGGTTGATAACCGACAGCAGAAGGGATACGTCCTAATAAGGCAGAAACTTCAGAACCAGCTTGGGTAAATCTGAAAATGTTATCGATGAATAACAAGACATCTTGACCTTCACCATCTCTGAAGTATTCTGCAATAGTCAAACCAGTTAAAGCAACTCTGGCTCTGGCTCCTGGTGGTTCATTCATTTGACCAAAGACTAAGGCAACCTTAGAATCACCCTCTAAATTGATGACACCGGTTTCTCTCATTTCACGGTAAAGATCATTACCTTCTCTTGTTCTTTCACCAACACCGGTGAAAACAGAGAAACCACCAT
>PPOM03000334.1:155317-170858 GCA_003708925.3 Kazachstania martiniae
TAGGGTTGGGTCACAGTGGATGAAATATGAAGATATTATTAGTGGCCAGAAGTTTTGGGTGAGCCTGCGCAATAAATTTCCAAATTATTCTTTGCTTGAGCTACGTGAAATTATTGACAAGTATCTAAAGGACTACTACAATTTTGTTCGCAATGGAGATGAATTGTACAATGATGAGTATCCAAAGTCATTACTAAGTGAGGACGAAGCTAGCAGTGGCGAAGAATACTCTAGTGAGGACGAAACCTCTTTCTGTCTGATTTGTGGAGGAGTCGAAGGTGGAATGTTGGAGTGCCAATCATGTGAAAGACACTTTCACCGGGAGTGTCTACTGCAATCTGATAGAAAGCGTGCTTCGAATAATGCTAGAGCCTGGGTGTGTCATAACTGTATTATCGGTAACGGATATTATGGTTTTAGAATAGCAAAAGAAAAGTTTACTTTGGAGCAATTCAAGAAGTACTGCAGAAGTAATGAGCTTACTAGCGTGGGAGTTGATGAATTAGAAAAGCAGTTCTGGTCATTGGTAAGCAGTGTAGATAAAACGACAGTAGTTAAATATGGTGCTGATATTCCTTACCCAGCCACTATCAGTGTAACTAAATCAGATATGATGTCGCACCCGATGAATCTGTTGAACTTACCAACTGCCGACAAATCCCTATTGAATTTATTTCATAGAAAGATATCAGGAATGACAATTCCTTGGCTTTATGTGGGTTCCAGATTTTCAACATTTTGTTGGCACATGGAAGATCAGTATACATTATCAGCAAATTATCAACATGAAGGTGCTCCAAAAATTTGGTATTGTATACCAAGTAGCTCAGCAGATCAGTTCAATAAATTAATGAGTTACTTAGCACCAGATGTTCTAAAGAGACAGAAGGATTTAATGCACCAATTAGTGACTTTGATTTCACCTTACGATGCCATGTTTGATAAGTTTAAGATTAAGCGCTTTAAAGCTATTCAAAGGCCAAATGAGTTTATTATAACATATCCAAAGTGCTATCATGCGGGCTTTAATACAGGTTACAACTTAAATGAGGCGGTAAATTTTACGACAGATTTTTGGATTGATTATGGTATAAGTGCAGTCAAAGATTATAAAAAGACTGGTAAAAAGAGTGTCTTTGATATGGTAGATCTATTGATAAATATATTGATGGAGTACCTTGTACGTGGTAAACAACTAAACGAATCGATGGTTCGTGACTGTCATGGTATTTTGTTAAATCAACTGAATACAGTGTTGAAGCAAATTGCTGCAATTGATAACATTTTAGAATTATCTCATGAACATCTAGAAGAATTTGAAGGTCCTAAATACTCCAAATTTGAGAATTATAAAGTGGAATCATCTGACAGGAACGAAGAGGAAATATATTGCACTTTTTGTGACACAATATGTTCGTTTGCATTTGTTATTCATAGACGAAATGCTAATCCTAAGAAGCGAAGGAAAATTACAAAAAGAGCCCAGAAATTGAAAGACATTCGTTTAGATCCAGCAAACGAGATATGCTGTCTATCAGATTACCTATCAACATTGAAATCGGCAGGTTTAAGTACTTCGATGAGTTCATTCAAGGAGGATAGAATCTTCTTTGTCAAAGATACAGACAAGACAAACCTTTTACTCACACAGGTTGGGATTAAATTAGATAGAGGCGTTTAGCGGTGGGAGTTGTGCGTCTAGTTTGTTATAGAATCTTCTTTTGATTATCTGTCACGTCCACCAGTGCTGGGTTGAGAATGAAAATTATGAGGGAAGAACGCGATGAACAAAAAAAAAAAGTGTTAAAACTATTAAATCCACTTACGGATAAGTAATTAACAAAAATACTTTAAATTGAACATCCATAAGCACGATGGGTTTATTATCTGCAGTTAATGTTTTATATGCGAGAATAGCATTCTTATTAACCATCACATTCTTTTGTTTTAAAAATGTCAACTCTATTTTAGACAACTCATATTTTGAGGTCCTTACTCATGCCATGAACTTACCTGCTTTGACAATGTCACAATATAGTGCCCAATTAGGTTTGTTTGGTATTATATTTGCTCTAATGGCTTTGATGGATTTGATCCCATTGTTGGAAGACAACAAGATGTACTTTTACTCAATTGTCCCAACCAGACTGTTAGCATTTTTCCTTTTAACCGCTGCTTCCTACTTATTAGAAAACAGTCTTTATTTACATAATAATGTGGTTTTTATTTATTGCTTCTGTGAGGTTTGGTTAAATTTCATAATTTACAACTCTTTGAGGGATGAAAAGCAGGAAGATTATAAAAATAGAACTAAGTTTGTTACTGAAGAAGAATTTATTGAGGAACCAGAACCATTCATTACCACAGACCAACAAATCGAAGAAATTATTATTGCCGAAGATGGTGATGATGTTGAGGAAGCAGAAATCTCTGAAGATTCGGAAGATGAAGAATAGATATAGTTGTTTTTTTATGCACCACCCTATTATATTCTGTGTATGTAATTATGTACTAAAGCTGCGTACAATGTAATTTTCTGATATATTTATCCTTTTATATTATACTTCATTGCATGACAATTATACATACATTAACTATAAAGAGCACATGGCTTTGAAAGCCTTCATCATTGATATAAATCAGATATGTTATAAGAATCCAAGGTCATCGAGATCAGAAAATTCAGATATATCATCCAATAAATCTTCCATTGATTCCTCTTGTTGGTTATTCTTATTCTTCTTTTTCTGGTCTTCTGGATACCTCATAGATAAGACATTTTCATCGTGTAGTTGATTAACAAACTTAATTCTTTCATCAAATACATTCTGAGGATCCTTTGTGTCATATATGTTTAACAACTCAGATGTTTCGATATAACCCTCTTCGTGATTAATTTTAGCTTCAATGACACCATCTCTAATTGATCTTGAAACCATATACTCTACACTTTGTTCAGAGTCCAAACGTAATTTCAAACATATATCTTTTAATGAAATTTTCTTATAAGTCAATGAGATAATTCTAATACCTGTCTTAATAACATTAGATCTTAGCCTGACACATAGTTGGTAGTTACCATCCTGAACTAATTGATGTTTATATTTTGTTATGACAGCTGTAAATTTCTTTAAATCACCTAACTTTACTGTCTTTGTTAAATGAAAATATGGTTGTAAAGATTGTTTCATACCCTTTTGAAAGAAAAATGACAACTCTGGGATATCACCCATAAGTAATTGGATGACACAATGTAGTTTATTCGCCTGTTGTAAGAAACCCAAACTATTTGACGTATGAGGAGCTTTTCTGATTGCAGCAATGATATATTCGTTAGCAACAGAGTAGTCTAATTGAATTGCATTAATCTTTGATAGGTAGAAATAGTAACGTGCTTCTAGAGGACTTGAAACATCAGAAGTTGGGAAATCCACTTTACTTACAAAATCCGAAGCAGAGTTAACTTCACCACTTGACAAGAAATTTCTTAAGATTAAAGTAATTAACATTGATTTGGTTTCGTTATCATGCTTTAAAGATGCAGTTTTCAAAAATTTAATCATTTCTGAACGTAAGGAAATATCAGTTTTGTTACCTTGAGTTTCATGGCCAATGACAATATAAAACCAAAGTTTAGCGTTGATTAGATCTAAGGAACGATTATTATAATATGCTAGGATCTTTGGAATAACAACTCTATTATTAAACTTAATTAATTCATCAACTAATTTAGAGTCAAGTAGGTACAGTTGAACCAAAAGATGAATGAAACTGTTTAATTCAGGTGAGACATCAATAGTTTTGTCATTCTGATTAACCTGGTAAAATGAAACTGGATATTTAGATCTCATTTCATCAGCATTTTTTACAGAAGATTTGTGACCATGGTTAACAACTTTTAATAATGGAATTTTGTAACTTGAACTATCAGGGTATAGAATATTTATTAGGGCTGATAATGTTTCCTGGTTTAGACATGTCTTTCTAAGATTACTAACTTCCTTAAGAGCTCTCCAAACATAACGTGAGTCAAATGTGGTAGATGTCTTTGAAATTTCTCTAAGGGCATGGATAATTGATTCAATTAAGCTCTCTTCTGGATATTTAACGATTGGGACATTTTCACCGTTAGCATCAACTTCCATTGCATCAGCAGACATTGTCTTTATAATTATATGTTTATCTTCTAAACCCTCGATCCAATGAGTATCTCTACAGACCTTCAAATCGTTAAGTAGCAATAACAATTATGAATTATCATATATTATATATCTCTTTCACGATCTCAGTCAATTCATTATTTCTTCGGGTGGCAAAACTTACTACTCCTTCAGAAAGGTAACCCGGATATTTTAGTATAATGGCTAACTTACATTTACATACATTTGAAACGGTATGATAGTGTACGTGGTAAACTGTATCGATTATATAGTGTATGCATTTGTCCATCAGATGGTATAAATCTGTCTGGTATTATGTACATTAAATAAGTTCTGATTATAGCAGTTCATAGTCTTTTCAAAAACTAAAAGATATTCTGTCTGTCCTTGTCGCCTTGTGATACTGGTCTACCCATATAAAAATTATAGTAAATCTGGTGTATCGATTTGGCACACATGCCAAAATTATTCAGTTCACATTTACAGAACATACTGCCCATATATTAGTAATATCTCCATCATTCAAGCTGTTATTGTCAATTTTATACTTCAACAATATCTGTATTTAGAAAATCCAAGTAAGAATATTGATCATCATTAACATCGTCAATTTGAATCATTAGCCCAGTATCCTCAATTGTATTATTGTAGTTTGCAGAACAATCCAGGGATACATAATTGATACTCTGTTCCTCCTTCATTGGTACAACTGTCATTGAAGTTGATTCAGTGTCACCCATTTCTAGAATATTATTAATTTCAAATTTATTCTCATAATTTTCTTCACATATTTCCTCCTTAGGCGTAACTGTAGAACAGGAGGGCACGTCGTTCAATACATTGGTGAAATCCATTTCTTCCGGATGGGTAGCGTTTAAACGCTCCACTAAATTAGATCCATCTAATGGGTTAATATCAGTACCTAACATTTGATGAAAATCTAATCCTATTGTATCAATATCATTCTTAGGTGATTTTCCAATTTTGAACGTTTCAGTAAAATCAACAGCTTGACAACTATGTTCTGCTTCACTTTCTAGTTTTTCATATTTGAACATATCGGTAAAATCAATTTCATCTAGATTTATCGATTCATTCTTAACGACTGTATCCTTCAAAGTAATGTCCATAAAGGCACGATTATTATCAGCTTCTACCTTAATGGCATCTTTGTTATTTTGTAGTGCGGTTACTTTACTTAAAGCAGTACTTCTTTTTTTCTTGCATATTTTTTTAATACCTGATATTCTTGGAGTTGGCAGAATCACATTAAACCAATTAACTTCATCTGTCATACCACAATCACATGAAATTATTTCAGGCATTATTGGTAATTTGTATTTTGTTTTATATTCCAATTCTTCAAAACTTTTAATTGTCTGGACGTCATTTCTATCTGTTAAATACTTCTTAAATTTCTTATATTCATCAGATTCTGGATTGAATTCACAAGGATGCGAATGCACGTTATTAACAACAACAATATTCCATTTTTGTAGTTTTAATGAGAAAGTTGCTCTAATTCTGAAGGGACAAGTATTTTTCCTCTTTGTTTCGATCCCTTGGCTTTGTTCTTCATCTTCATTATTTTTTTGTAGCTTTTGAGGATGAGATTTACATTTGAAAATTGCTTTAGTTTTATCAGACCTTTCAGTTACAATATCAATACCTTGAGGAAAGAAAATTTTTTGTAACCATGGTTTAATATCTAATCTTGTTTCAAATAATGGTACTGGATCTAAATGAATTAATTTATTCTGATCCTTCATCAGCGCATCTCTAATATTATTTGGAGCTGCTGTTGAGCGATTCTTTTTCCTCGTAGGTACCAAGGTATCCATACTATTATTTGTATTCTCCTCATGATTATTATTCCTGTCGTTCATGATTACTTATTTCGCCTTATTATCATATGACTAATTGTATATCTTTACTTGTTCTTTATCAAATAGATCAGTTGTATCAATATAGAGCTCTTGATATATATAGATAAATGTATATGGGATATCGACAAATTTTTGGTCACATTTATTGTCATCATTACGTACCAAATACAAATTTTAGCAATTTATTGATTAATCATCAATTGCCTATAAAAGAAAGAAAAAATTTGAAGGCTCGAAGTCTCCCACAAATTTTTAGTGGCTGCAGAGAGAACTCCGTATACAAGCTATATCTAGCCCGAAAATCGGTCTTCCTGTTAGTTTTGCAATCCCGCGAGATCGGAGAAATAAAATAATAACACGTGAGATTCATGTGATCTTGTTATATCTTTCTGTTTTATATGCAAGTACTTATTGTATACATGGGAATATATATTGTATAGCTATGTTAATATTTTGCATGCAACGAATGATGCTATTTAATATATTGATGCTGTAATATGTACAAAAGGAAGACATATGCAATTAAAAAAAAATATGGTTAGTATTTTTCTTCTATCTTATGGATGGTAATTTCTTTATATCGAATTTGTGATAGCTGATATTCTCAGTTGATACGAATATTGTAATATATCCGATGACAGATTGGTCAAGATTATCGTTTTCGTTAATAGAGTCATTCTCATGAAAATGAGCATCTTTTATTTGATAGGTATTTAACTCCGATATTAGATCATTATAACCAAGATACAACCATTGTTTTGAGAAGTCGTTATAGGTGTAAATTGACAATGATAAGCTATACATGTTTTTCTCAATAACTAGAATGGTTTGACCATTCCTTGAAATAAAGTTTCTAGTCATCTCTGCAGTTTTCTGGAAGATATTAGAAAATTGTAAACTTGTTGGATTCAAATCATTTAAATATAGTGATATCATCCTTTGATTCGTCTCTACCAGTAAAAAATCAGTCGCCTGTGGGATGATAATATTCTCTATGCATTCTTGATTCTTCAATAATGGTGTAATATCAAATTCCATAAAATCATTAAATATAAGTAGGTCATTGGCGTTCCATATCTTATTGCCTTTTGATATTGCTAATTCTGGGAAACTTAATTGGATTTTCCAGTCAGAGAAATTGGTGGTTTGAAAATCTTGTAATTCAGCTGGTAATGGGACTCTATATGTGATGTTACTAGTAATATCAGTGATTAATATTCCATTTATAGCGTCAAAAAGCAATAGAAATTTAGGCAATAAGAATGGCCACATTTTGATTATTGCCATATTTTCATAATTATACTTTCTTAGGTTTACCAAATAATAATTCATTAGTTGGATATTAGAATTACAAGTTAGAATTAAATACTTCCTGCGATCAGCATTCAAAGTCAACACTAAGTGGAAAAAAGGATCATCAGAGATATCTTCATCAAAGAAAGTATCAATATCACAAATTAAATTTCCAGAAATTAAGTATTGGAAGTCCAATAAATCAACCTCAAAAATTGTATCAGTGCTATCATGCATTATGGAAATTTTATTCAAGATTCGGTTATATAACATATAACCTTCGTTATTAAAACATGCTTTGTATTGAAGGTCACCTAGCTCAGCGTCTAATCTACCATGATTTAAACATTGTAGTCTCCAATTATTTGTAAAATTATTGTAATTTGGTGTACTCTGTGTATGTTCAAATGTGTTTAGATTACTTGACATTGGTGAATCTAAAAAACAACTATAAACCTTCTGTTTAATCTCATGAGTCAACAAAGGGAACTTTTCTTCTTTGTTTGATGTTTGTGTCGATAACGACTGTGAATCATTAATAAATGTAGTTATAGGAATACCCATAGTTTATTAACTGTTTCTTATTTATCTAAATATATTATATACTTATTGATATTCCTCAATATATACCAAAACTCTTAATATATGTATGTATATATTTATATATTTTGTATATGAGTAACTATAAAAGTATAAACACGCTAAGTTAATAACATTTATATTGATTGGAGTGTTCCGTTTTGTTCCAAACACCCTTGTGTTTCTGAGTACTCACCTCGTTGTGTCAATATGACAGTTTTACCCCCGCGCTATTGAAAAACAATCGTGGCGCTAGCATTGGTTAAGAATTTACAATAAGATGTTAACTTTAGCAACACACTTGGATAACCGCTGATTGCACAAAGATCGAAAATAGTATAAGGATGAATAACGAAAGGTTAAGAAATTTGGATGATTGTATATTAAAGCAATGGGATGTTCTCCAGGAACTTGAAATGAAATGTAAATTTCTGGAGAAATGCGTTAGTCAATATGTAGAACAAATAGGTAATGAAGGTATTGTTATTGATAATAACGATATAAAAGAATTGATGAAAGTGAATATTGAAAACCGTGAGTCTTTGTTTTTATTGCACGGTTTGCTTTGTTTAGTAGAGAAACCTACTTATTTGAAGAATTATGATATTTTATATTTAGTTTGCATTTTAGTGATTTTGATTCTTTCCGTTGGAATATTGGCTTAAAATAATACAACTTTCATAAATATATAAAATATAATTAAGTGTTCTTTTGGATACAAATACATAACATTTTAAGCAATTGAACCACGATATCATCGTTTGAATTCTGCTCCTGCTGCTGTGGTTGGTACTGCTGTTGTTGCTGTGGTTGGTACTGCATTTGATGCTGTGGTTGATATTGCGTTTGCTGCTGTTGATTTTGTTGTGGCTTGTTACCGGTTTTGCTGGAAATATCTTTGTACCAGGTTTGTGGTACAGACCCGTTAGATAAGTTAACAACAACGACACCGTCATTCTTCGGATCTTCATGCCATTGCAGATGTGCCTCTTGACAAAGTTGTTCAATTGCAGGTTTTATTTTAGCAACACCATTTTGTGAATGTAAACCTTTACCAACAATAGCCCTAATTTCTGACTCATGGTGTTCTATAGCATAGATAAACCTTCTTTTAACAACGTACTCAGCTTCACTAACGAAAAGACCGTGAAGATCGATTTCATTTGGACCAGAGTCTTTATTATTTTCTACAAAAACGAATTCTGCTGCTTTATTATTCAATTCTTGGAATTTCTTATGTTCTAATTGAGCAGCATCACTGTTCTGTTTAGCTTCTTGTTTATTTCCCGCTTTATATGCTTGCTGCGAGCGAGCACTTAGGTCTTTATACTTCTGGAAATGTTGTTGTGCTTCCTGACGAAATTGCTTGTACTCGGCATCTGTTGAGTGATTGTAATCAAATTGTTGGTGGAAGTTGGGTTGGGCAACTTGTGCGCTCGCCATTTCTCAATATTCTGCTTGTTTTTGTGTGTTTATCTACCGATTGTTTTGTCGGTTTGAAGCTTTGAAATTTTTCATTTCCAATGACATTGCTCAATGATCAAGTAGTGCCATCACCCGGATCATGCCCTTACTAAAAGCACATTCAATCTTTAAATACTTAGCATATGTTAATGCTAATATATACCTATCGCCAACATTCACATGCCCTATCAACAACTTCTGCCATGTGAAAGAGTTCGTTATGCTACACAACGACAAATTATGTATAGCACCTTTGCGATCACATGCAACAAAGAGGGCTCCTTTCGGCAATAACACTGTAATTCCTCGGAAAGCTTCCTCGAGGAAATTTTATCCACATGGTAGTAATTGTGATCGAATCGTTATCGTTGACTCTGCTGGGAACTGGGTTGGTTGATGCATTGTCGTCACTCTTGGGAGAGGAAAGAATAGTTATGACACTTCTTTACCACACACATATATATATGTACATATGAAAGTTTCACTGCTAGTTTTTTTTCTTTATGAGTAGTATGTCTAAAAGCTATATAACAAATCAATAATGTCCTCGAGTCTGCAGCAACCTACGTTGCACAAGAGGCAATCGAGACTCACAGTAGTATCATCACCGGATGAATTTGAAGGTAAAAGGTTAAAGAGAACGGACACAATGGAATCTGGTGCTGACAGCATGAATTCGAGTAGCAATCATGCAGAACCACATTTACGTAAGTCATTCTCACTTTGGTCGATTCTAGGTGTTGGCTTTGGTCTAACTAACTCGTGGTTTGGTATCTCAGCTTCTATGATTACTGGTATCTCATCTGGTGGCCCCATGATGATTGTATATGGTATTATTATTATTGCACTAATTTCGATGTGTGTGGCAATCTCATTGGGTGAATTATCATCTGCATATCCACATGCTGGTGGACAATTTTGGTGGGCATTAAAACTGGCCCCTCCAAAGTATAAGAGATTCGCCGCTTACATGTGCGGATCCTTTGCATACGCTGGAGCTGTATTCACATCTGCTTCAACCACATTGTCAGTAGCCACAGAATTAGTAGGAATGTATGCTTTAATGCATGATGACTTTAAGCCGAAGAGGTGGCATATATTCGTTTGTTTTGAAATCATTCATTTGTTGCTAATGCTGTTTAATTGTTATGGTAAATCTTTACCATTAATTTCGTCGAGTTCTCTTTACATTTCACTAATATCTTTCTTTACCATTACGGTGACTGTATTAGCTTGTTCCTCTGGTCATTTTAACGATTCAAAATTCGTTTTTGCAACTTTCAGAAACGAAACTGGCTGGAAAAGTGGTGGTATAGCATTTATAGTTGGTTTAATTAATCCAGCATGGTCTTTCTCTTGCTTGGATTGCGCTACTCACATGGCCTTCGAAGTTGAAAAACCTGAAAGAGTTATTCCTATGGCTATTGTTGGTACTGTTTGTATCGGATTTATTACCTCTTTCTGCTATGTTATCTCCATGTTCTTTTCATTACGTGATTTGAACGGACTAATCAATTCAAACACTGGTGCTCCAATTTTAGATATATATAATCAAGCGTTAGGAAATAAATCTGGTGCAATATTCCTTGGTTGCTTAGTTCTTTTCACATCTTTTGGTTGTGTTATTGCATGTCATACATGGCAAGCAAGGTTATGCTGGTCTTTTTCTAGAGATAATGGTCTGCCTTACTCTAAATATTGGGCCCTAGTTAATCCAAATGTCGGTGTCCCACTTAACGCACATCTGATGTCATGCGCTTTAATTTCAATTATTGGACTTTTATATTTGGCTTCGACGACAGCATTTAATTCGCTAATAACCGGTTGTATTTCATTTTTATTACTGTCATATATTATTCCAGTGATATGTCTTCTATTAAAGAAACGTCAAATTAAACATGGTCCATTCTGGCTTGGAAAGATTGGTCTTTTCTCTAATATTATTCTTCTCCTTTGGACTGCATTCGCTCTAGTTTTCTTTTCCTTTCCACCAGTGTTACCAGTTAATAAGGATAACATGAATTATGTATGTGTTGTTATAGTAGGGTATTTTACTTATGCTGTCATTTACTGGAAATACAAAGGGAGTAAAGAGTTTCATGCAACTGAAGAAGATGAAGAAGAAGCTCAATTGCACCATTTCCCAGAAGAGTTATCCATATCTAGTGTTACTCACGACGAGGAGGACGTTATAGAAGTGGATGCTACTGTTATCAGAGGAGATAAAGAAAATTCATGATACTATCTTTACACTCTGTATATCATCGTTTTATGTACAGCAAGACTGTTCAATTAAGATTACTTGATAGAACCCTGTTTTTTTTGTCATATAGTATTATATTAAATATTCGCACACATTTTATCTCACCTAGTAGTCTATAACACTAATTTTAATATTCATCAACCAAGTGAGCATGGAGCTGAATCACCTTATTTTTCTAGTAAATCTCGCTCTTTTTCCAAGTAAAGCGATATTAACTTAAACAATATCAAAAAGCTAGGCAACCTCTACATGTTTCATAATAAGGGCAACTAAGTGTTACTACCATTCATTGGTTTGTATTTGGTTTGAAATTTTTAACTAATAAATCTAATAAAGTATGTTTGGAGTGAAGGACGCTTTCACTAAGTTGAAGCGTTCTTTTACTTTTCAAGAGGGAAGCTCTACTTCGAGTCTACCTAGATCAGTAAGAGGTTCGGTACCTCCGCAGGGTTCTGATAGAATATACAACGATGGTGACGATTACATGCTGCCGATTGAATTAAATGGCTACCTTCCAACCACCAAGAATAGATTGCTTAGCAAGGAAATGGCCAATGAAATAAGGGTGTTAATGCCCACAAGGATACAATTGTACACAGAATGGAATTTATTATATAGTCTGGAACAACATGGCTCCTCCTTAAACTCACTCTATGATAATGTTTCACCAAAGGATAATACTTCGGCTAGGGTAGGTTATGTGATTGTAATAAAAGATAAAAAAAATGGAATATTTGGAGCTTACAGTAATGAATATTTTAGGCCAATGGGACATAGACGTTATGGCGGTAATGGAGAATGTTTTCTTTGGAAGTTTGAGAGAGCACACAATGTTAACTCGAAGCCAATGGCAGAAGATTTGATAGATATGGATGAGAACGAGAAGGAAAAACAAAGGATGAATACTCCAGATGATGAAAGATGGCAATTCAGAGGCTATCCATATACAGGGGTGAACGAATTTGCTCTGTATTGCACTTCTGAGTTTCTCTCCATGGGTGCAGGAGATGGCCATTACGGGTTATGGTGCGATGATGGGCTTTATAATGGCGTTTCATATCCATGTCAGACGTATGGTAATGATCCGTTAAGTCAGGAGGGTAAGAAATTTCATATAATAGGATTAGAAGTATGGAGAGTTGGTTAGTAGAAAGCATGAAGCCTAAATATATCAGCATTAGGAGCAATTAATTATGTTGCCATTATCAGCATTCTTTTCACATATAATTATATATCTGACTTTAAACATTATTTATTCGAAATATACTTGTTTCTTTTATCACAGGGTTACACCCTTCAGAGTGGTATTATTATATCTATAACTCTTAACAGGATACCGCAATGGCTGTGATACGATAAGCTTCCTGTCTAAGCACGTATATGACGATTCGCTTGTTTTTTTTCAGAGACATCCAGGTCATTAACGAAAATGGATCAAATTAAAGACTAATTATTGAGTTTGAGATTTTAGTATTATGAAGAGAATAAAATGACTATTCCAGTGTTGCAATTCAATTTAATTTATTCTATATACTTTGATTAATGACATCTCTATATGCACCTAGTGCAGAGGATGTTAAACAACGTTTAAGGCCTTTTGGTTTCTTCTTTGAAAAGTCACTTAAAGATCTCATTAAGGGTATTAGAGCACACAATGATACTCCTGAGCATTTACACCAATTTTTAACACATGCTCTATCTGAATGTAGAGAAGAAGCTAATTCGCCAGATATTCACCTGAAGACGAATGCTGTATTGAAGCTAGCATATTTGGAAATGTACAGTTTCGACATGTCATGGGCTAACTTTCATATCTTAGAAGTTATGAGTAGTAGTAAATTACAGCATAAACGTGTAGGATATTTGGCAGCTGGCCAATCTTTCTACAAGGACCCTGATATCTTAATGTTAGCAACAAACTTACTAAAGAAGGATTTAAAATATGCGGCCACCGACGATGTTGTGAAAGTAGGTGTTGCATTAAGTGGATTATCTACGATCGTAACGCCATCATTAGCTAGGGATATATCCGATGATTTATTCTTAATGTTGACAAGTTCAAAACCTTATATTAGAAAGAAAGCTGTTACGGCTTTATATAAAGTTTTCCTACAATATCCGGAAGCATTAAGGGACAATTTTGATAAATTTGCTTCATGCTTGGAAGATGAAGATACATCAGTAGTTTCGGCCACTGTTACTGTCATTTGTGAACTGACAAAGCAAAACCCAAAACCATTCATTCAGTTATCGCCGCTTCTTTACGAGATCTTAGTTTCTATTGATAATAATTGGATTATCATACGACTGCTAAAATTATTTACCAATTTATCAAAAATTGAGTCTAAGTTGAAACCAAAATTACTACCAAAGATTATTGAACTTATGGACTCTACTATGGCTACTTCAGTTCTCTATGAATCAATTAACTGTATTGTTAAAGGAAATATGCTGGATTACCATGATTATGATACAGCTGCAAGATGTTTAGAATCCTTACATACTTTCTGCGATTCCCAGGATCCTAACCTTAGATACATCAGCTGTGTTCTATTTTACAAAATTGGTATGATTAATTCAGAATTTATATCTCAATATGATAGTTTAATATTGCGATTGATTACCGATGTTGATGTTAGTATTAGATCTAAAGCATTGGAATTGCTAGATGGTATTGTGACTGATGGGAACTTAAAAAAAATTATAACGACTCTAATGAAGCAATTCGTAGATGAAGAGGTTGTTGTAATCGAAGACATAAGAAGCCCTACGGGCTCTACAAAAGAAATGCCTATTTTAATCCCTGAATCATATCAAGTTAAAATGGTGGCTACAATAATTTCATTATGTTCGCAGAGTAACTATGTTAATATCAACGATTTTGAATGGTTTAATGCTGTCCTTTCAGACTTAGCAGTTATATCACAGGATTTTAACGATAAAAACTTGGGATCGGTTATTGGTGAGCAGTTAAAGAACTTGATGGTTAAAGTACCAGACTTAAGGGGAACGACAATGAGTACTATTATAAAAATTTTATCATTAGAGTTTATAGAGCATAGGTTGCCAACAATATTGAAAGATTGTATTTGGTCATTGGGTGAATATTCGAATATAATTGAGAATGGGGATGCTCTGATTTTATTATTAATAAAAAGAGGCCTTTCGTATGATAAACACACACAAGCGATCTTAATTATTGCATTATTGAAGATTTTCAGCAATTGGTGTACTGCAAACTCAGAAAGAGATACTCATACAGTAGAAACTCTACTTGAAAGCATGATTCATTTTTTGGGCAGACTGGTACACTCAAAAATGTTTGAAATTCAGGAACGTAGCATTGAAGTGATCGAACTTCTTAAGATCTGTAGAGAAGCAATCGATATGGAGAACGAAGGCTTACCATTACTAATAACAGAAGTTGTTCCAAGTCTTTTTAATACATATGAGTTGATGCCAATTTCGAAAGGCACTCAACAAAATATCCCATTGGACTCAAGCTTGGACCTAGAGACACCATTCCTTAATGAAAACGACATCCAAATAATTATCCAAGAAGTGGACTATGAACAAAATGATGTTATCCAGGACTTCGACGAATTTGACAATACTAGCGATATAATGTCAGATACGCCTATAGAAACAAATAGTTCAGAGGAAGGGTATGATCTAAACAATGGACGTAAATCATATGAAGAAGATATCATAAGAAATGAGGAGGAAGAAGAGGACAGACGGAAAGAACATTTAGCAAATCCGTTTTATCTTACTGATCCTGATACTCAAAAAAATACTATTGATTCTGATGAATTATTTAATAATAATACTCGTTCAGATAACATAGAAAACTATCCTGTAATCAAATTGCATTCGTCACAATCATCAGGTGTAGA
>PPOM03000334.1:175435-200077 GCA_003708925.3 Kazachstania martiniae
AATAGTAACGGAATGATTTATAGCTGGAAGGATTGTGTGGCCTTTTCTCTTTACGTTTAACTTTATTTGAAGTCTGGCGTTCGGCCCTACCAAGACTTTGGTCAACTTTCAAAGATCTTGCAGCATTTCTATCTTCCTCTTCTTGCAATTGCCTGGCAAGGTCATTATCATTTGATATTTGCATGTTCAAATTTCTAATATTTTCTTCAGTTTTACTTTTTTCTGGCTCCAATGAAACTTCTTTGAAACTATCGTCGCAGAAGGTATCGCTTGATCCATCAATTGAAATAATTGCTTCCCATGTTATTTCTTTACAATGTTTAAAACCTAGGTCTGTTACCAATGCATAAATTATTCCGTTACTATTATATATTGTTGAGAAATGATCATTTCTAAAAAAGACATAAAAACTATTTCTCTGAGTGTCATTCTGTAGGCAAGATAAACCATATTCAGTAAATTGTGTGGGAGACTCTTTTAAGAATTCGTTCAACATTGTTGCATCGGTAAGCAATTTCTCCTCATTGTCAACCTTTAGCACCTTAGCTTTTATATCAGCTACTGTTGTTAACAAATCTTGGGCGGATTCATATGAATATTTTGAGATCCCTTTGGAAGACACAGTAGTCTCATCCATGACCCAGCCATGGACAAGCTCAACATCAAAGAGATTAAATATAGCCACTTCATCTGAATTCTGTATTTTTCCATCAAATTTTGGGTTTATATTCAAACCCGTATGTAAATTAGGTAGCAGAACTAAAAGTTTGTTAACAAAGCTTTCATCACTATTAGGAATTTTTAGAGCAATATCAGCCAAAGTCTCAAGTAACTCATGTAATGAAACTTTCTTCTTATCATTAACTAAACTGATTAGATCTCTAGATATCTTTGTGTGTTTGGGAGATAGAAGTAGTACGTTTACCAGCGCTAACAGAGCACAGGGGCCGTTTTCATTTTGTAAAAGGATTATTCGACGATTATTCTGAAAATTGATAGTCTTTGTAGCAAAAGTTAGTGACATTACAATTAATTATAGAGGATTATATGCAGATCATTAAAATGGCTAAAGATCGGCCTCTGTATTGTTCAAATATACTCTAAATTCTTTTTGGCAAATTATTCATTTAATGCATTAAATCGTCTTTTTCAACGGAGTATTAAACTGAATAATAACTGAATAAACTATAGGTTCTAAAACACCATTTCAGGATGGTCAGCTTCTGTAAAATATATAATAAGGATAAGTACTTAATATGAATAATTGTGGAGTATTGAAATATGCTCAGATATATGTTTTGATCGCATTAAAATTAGCCTTTCAATCTTATCTTGGATAAGATATAGCTGACGTATAAGAGATTATTCATTCCGCATACTATACCAATCTAGAAGGGCAAAAAGCATTGCTCTTTACCTTTTGGTTCATTTTTTTCTAGATAACGATATGGCCAATGATCATTTTAAGAAGTAAGGGAGTAATAAATGAATAAGGTTTTCTCTCTGTAGACTGCAAAAGTTTCATGGTTAAATGTTGGTGAGACACGCGTTGTTCCAGTTATTGAGAAAAAGAGGTTTACAATTAAAAGATCTAGAAGATTATCAAGGGATTGAGTATTAGAGCGAGATGAAAGGTAAGTAAAGAGTGACAATGAGTTGATTTGTTAATTTTATTCATAACGTAAGCAGTCAAGACGAAAGAGAAAAAAAGTTAATAACAATGTCCCGGTAATAGAGCGTCCATTCAAATATTTATGTTCAATCACTTTTGCAGTTTTGCTAAACTGTTTAATAAACTTTGGACATTACTACCAGATGAATTAGATTGTGATGGTTGTGATGGTTGTGATGGTTGTGATGTTTGAGCAGGTGGAGATTGTTGGGGTGGAGATTGTTGTGGCACTTGATTGTTTTGTTGATAATTGCTTATACCTTGAGTTTGATAGTTGTTTGTCGGTGGCATTGCTTTTTGACCTTGCACAGATTGAAGCAACCCAATCAATTCTCGGTTGTTCTGCTGTGGTTGTTGAATTGGTTGAACCTGTTGTGGTTGCTGAATTTGTTGTGGTTGCGAATTTTGAGCAGCAGCTAACAAACTAGAAACGACATTTGGAGGTAAATTTTGAATGGCATTTAATAATTGTTGCTGATCCATTTGACCAACATTAGCACCTAAAGCGGCATTTAATTGAGGTTGTAGACCCTGTTGTGGCATAGGTGGTTGTTGATATCTGCTATTGTATCCTTGATTGAGCTGTGGTGGAACTTGCTGATAATTCTCATAACCTTGGTTGATTGGCATTGGTGCATTATACCCTTGTGGTGGTGGCATACCATATCCTTGGTTCATATAACCTTGCTGTGGTGGCATTGGAGCTTGCTGTGGGACAGCTCCGTAGTTGCCGTAATAGCCTTGTTGTGGTAATGGTGGCTGGTGAGGTTGAACCATATTGTTACCATAATTTTCACCATAGAATGTGTTACCTGATGGAACCATACCTGACCTACCCTTGTTTCTAGATGTTTTTAAGCCATTGAAAATTGCAACAGCATCATCGGTAGACACACTAATATATTCATCAAATTTTGTCTCACCTTGTGGACCTTCATAGAATGTTTGAATATCAACATTATGAGTTTTGTTAACTAAAATCACCCCCCAGCTACCATCATAGGCAGCTTCATTAACCAGTTTTCTGAGTTCCATGCGTGGTTTTAAAAATATCATGTCAACTTCCAAACCGGTCCCGTTTTTAACACTGTTGAAAACTTCACTAGCATAATTTCTATCAGCAGTCCTCTTTACGTATATAACACAAGCTGGACTTCTTCTCTTAGACTTCTTGAAGCCCCCATCGTTATATATATCGGCAGCATCTTCCGGACTTTGGAAAGGACGCTTTGAGGAGGATATAAATGTTGAGCTGCTATTAGTACCGTGATCACCGTGATCAAACTGTGGACGAGCATTAGAACTGGAAACCTCTAAGATTAATTTTTTGCCAAAGTTCAACTGTTCACTTTCTTTCTGAATTGCATCTCTAACTGATTGAGGATTGTCAAATTGGATAAACCCAAATGCATTTTTTATATTTATTTGTAAAATATGACCATAGGGACAGAAAATTCTAAATAGATTTTCTTTTGTAACGTTATTTAAAGGTAGGTTACCAATAAATAATCTCGATTTAGCGGGAATATTATGCATTTCTGTAATCTTATTTTCACCCCGTAAATAAACAGAATACAATTCACGCTCCTTTTTAGACATTGGGCCATCTAAATCAGGTCTTTCATCCCTAAAACTATGGTTTTCCTTTTTGACATTTTCATCTGTTTTCGTGGAGACCGGCATGTTTGGCATCTTTGTATCAGAGTTTGAGTTTAAAAAATTTAATAATGCAGTAATCTTGTCACTATCTGACAAATCTTTAAATGCTGGAGTATTCAACATTCCACTCTCTAATATGTAATTCATCTGTCTTTGTAATAAACCCTGATCTACATTTTTGTCTTCTTCTTTGTCTTCTTCCTCTCCTTCTTCCTCCTCTTCCTCTTCGTCGTCGTCGTCGTCGTTGTCGTCGTCGTCGTCTTCATCGTCTTCGTCTTCATCTTCGTCTTCGTCTTCGTCATTATCTTCTTCTTCTTCTTCTTCTTCTTCTTCTTCTTCTTCTTCTTCCTCACCATTGTTATCAGACTGAGAATTGGTAGTTGAATTAAAATCAGTTTCTTTATCAACATTTTGTTGCTTGTTTTCTAGCTCATTTACTTCTTTTAGCTCATCTTTAGTATCTTTTAGCTCGTCTTCGGTGTGTTTTGGCTCACCTTCCTCTTCTTTTGGAACTTCTGTAGTTACCTCCTCGGTGGTCATTTCATTCACTAATTCATCTTTTTCAGCAGAGTGAGATTCCTCATTAGTAACTTCATTGACTTCTTCAGAACCATATAACCCGTCACTGTGACTGTCTGTCTGGTCATTATTGTTTGCCTCATTCTGAGTAACTGCGACAGTATTTGCCTGCACTTCAGCTACTGTAGACTCTTCTTCACTATACATTTATAAATCAATTGTATATATATAGTGTTTAATAGGATTGCTCCTTTACTATTAAAGTGGCAAGTTAACTCAACCAAACTATATATTTTATTTGATTCCTTTAAAGTTATAAAAAAATTTGAATCGGTCTAAAAAGTCTGGGTAATAAACTAGTCATGTGACCCTTTCATTTGGATTGTCAATCCATAAGTTAGAGGGAAGTATCTGTCTATCACTCTGATGTCATAGAAATTAAGCTTACATTGAAAATTAAACATATAGTTTAAAGATAGTTTGTCTTCTCTATATAAATCTGGGGAATATATCCGTTTATATCAACCCATGTACAGAAACGTGTTCCAAGCCAGCTCAAGATTGATTAGTAACTTTGCGATGTCAGAAAATATTTTAATGAAGACTAAATTAACCCCATCAAATCAAAGTATCACTGGGCCAGTTGTAACTTCAGTTAAGTCGCATGTAAGGGAAAATTTTCCTGATTTGAAGCATTTTGAAATTTTCAACGATTCTTATAAGCATATGGGTCATGCAGGTATTGCACATTCATCTAATCAACAAGAGAGCCATTTAAGACTCGAACTGGTCAGTGATAGATTTAAAGGATTAAGTTTACCAAACAGACATCGTCTCGTTTATGCGGCCATTTCGAACGATATGAAGAAGTACAATATTCATGCTATACAATTAAAGACTAAGACTATCGAAGAATTTGAATCACAACAAAAATAAGAGACCATACATAGAATATATATTCATATAACTACTCATCAGACTTTAAAAAGTTTTCATATTGCTCTAGAGTGAACAACTTATCAATCTGCTCCTGACCATCTGTTTTGTCAATCTGCATCTTAACCATCCACCCCTTACCTAATGGATCCAAATTAATTAATTGCGGACTATCCTCTAATGCCTCATTAATCTCTGTAATTTTACCTTTAACAGGAACATAAACTTCAGAGGCAGATTTCACCGATTCAACAGAACCAATAGATTCCTCACATTCAACCTCTCTATCTGGATCAGGTAATTCAATATAAGTAGCATCACCTAAAGCAGCTGCAGCATAGTTAGTAATACCTAGAAATGCAACACCATCTGGATGTAATGAAACCCATTCATGATCCTTAGTATATTTCACTAAACTTGGACCTGATGGTGTGTATGTAAAAGGTAATTCGGTCTTTGTTAAACTGTTCTTGACATTTGTAGATTGTGCTCTAAGAAAAAGACGTAATGGTGTCCTTGTTGCACCTCTTAATACGATCCTACTGGCTGGAAACATTGCTTTGTATATCTCCAATTGCAAAAAAGTTATTCCGATCCCTCATCTATCATTACCTTTATATACAACCACGTCCAACCAATGGTAAAAAAGAAGTCCGCGAAGCGCAATGTTGAATTAGACTCTGGTTTTATTCTGATAAGAAACTTGTTAATAGTGATAAGTGATAAATTTAGTTAAATGCAGTTATATGTATTATATACAAACATTAATGGCGTATATTTTATTTGTAGTACTTTTCTAGCAAATTATTACATTGTTTTTCGAGAGATGGGTCTTCCTTGACGATTGATTCAAGTAAAGTTTTTATCATTTCTTTCACTGGAATTCTAAACATGATCAGAAATTTCAATGTCTGGAAACCGAGAGTACTTCTACCTGGATCTAGTAAAATTGGCTTAATTCTGGTGATATGATCTTCAGTTAACTTTGGTAGTTCACTCATTAGTCTGATGAAAATCCTACGATGTTTATTTTCTAAAAACGGCACTAACTCATCTAGTAATTTCAACGACCATTTATTATATGAGTCAGTAGTACTATTCCCCTGTTTCATATCGGCATACCATTGCTCGTTCATCCATTCGATCATAATAGAAGCCTTGTTGTCAAAATCCTCAAGAACAAAGCCTAACAGTTGCTCTTTAATAGCTTCACTAATTTCTGCATTGGATGTAGTACCTCTTGTGGCAAGTCTAATTAATATATGATACCATGATTCGTCATTTTTCCAATTCAATAGTTTAATCTTGTCTAAAGGACTCAGTGGATTTTGCAAAGTTAAAACTGGTGTCATGTTACTCTCTCTTGTACTCATAATCTTATCAATTATTCTTTTAGTAGTCTTCAATTTGACATTTTGATCAAGTGGCTTTGGCTTGAACATTATCTTGGTAACTTCACTTTCATCATTCTCAGAATCACCATCCATTTCATCATTTTCTAATTTAACCTTTTTATTACTATTACTAGTTTCATTTGTATCTGCCTTACGTTTTGCATTATTATTCATATCAGTAGAAAGCGGTTTCTGTTGATTCATTAAAGCGGTATATCTTGATGCCACAATCGATAAACCAGAAATTAATTTCTTTGTATCGATTCTGGAAATAGCCTCTGTTGACAATTTTGCTAGTAACTCCTGTGGGATATCAGATAAATTTTGTCCAGAATCACCATCTGCATTCATTAAAGAATATATCCCACTGTATGTATTATTCATGGACATCGGTTGTGAATTTATAAATCCCGAGATATTAGTCTTTTCCTGAGTATACTTTTGTAAATTAAGTAAGATACTAATATCATTTTCAGTGAGTTGTGATTGTGGTGCAACTCCGAAAGTAGGAGGAGATTGTTGTTTTGGCTCCTCAACGATAGATTTCCTAGACTTGGATCTGTATGCAATAATTTTCTGTCTTTCTGTGTCTTGTATTTTATTCTCTGAAGTTTTATTAATCTGATTCATAATTCCTTTGCTTTTTGTTTCTTCCCCAATAATATGTAACGTTTGGGAAATTTTATTCAACTTTTGATAAAAACCATTTAGTTGGGTATTTGAGCTACTTCTAATCAATTGATTTTTAATACCAAATTGGACAAAATTTTTATAGCAACGTTCAACAAATCTTTTAGACAGTTTATAATTAACCAAAGTATTAGTGTCTAATTGATATTTAGCATCAACATTGAATTTCAATATACCAGAAAGAATTCTAATTGATGTTTGTTGTCTGTATTTCATGACAAAAGCCAAACAATTGATAATACCAATGAAGACAGAACTAACCATCATTGGTTCCTCGATAAGATAATTAATTAAAAGATCTAATAAGAATTTGGCTTCAGATTCAAGTTTACTCTTGTTTGAGATAACTGGGTGATTATCTGGTACAGAAGATATATTAATTGCATATATGGTTCCTTTCATCATTTCGATATTATTCTTCATTATGTTATTACTATCGTTACTATTACTATTACTATTTTTAAAATATTGAATATTTGTATGGGTAATTACAATTTGTGATATAAGTTTCACCGTAGCCAATTTACAACTAATATTTTTAGCATCCTCATTAATATCTATTGGGCCTGGGTTAAGACCAGATGTTGGATTTTCAGATAAGGGTTCCTTGAATTGATTTATGATAAAATTTTTCATGAATTGCATAGTATCCCAATTACTTTGATTCGAAGTCTTAGCAACAAGATCAAATAACAATGGATATATACTAGTAAATGCTAAGACTGTATTTGTATAACATTGATTATCCTTGACGTATTGACAAATCAACCACAGTGAATCCAGATATTGTGATGCAATAAAAGGTTTTTCACTATTTGGAATCTTCGGGTGATTTATAGTATCTAGGAATAATTGTGAGAAGAACCTTGACAGATCTTTGTCAATTGAAATACTATTATTAGCTTTGAAGGAATTTAAAATCATTGCGTTCGTGGTTTCTAGAACTTTTGGTAGCGTCTGTTCGGGACTATTCTCTACGGCTAACTTCTTAGCCTGATATAATTGACTGATTTCCTCGTTCATTTTTATTCCCTATTTCAATAATTTCTTGTTTTTGAGACTACAATATAATAATAACAAATACTAATAATAATATCAATAATAATATATACAAATAAAATCGGGTTTTAAACGTTTCTTAAAAAAAATGTTGTATATGATAGCAAACTAAATACCTATCACTCTCAATTACCCACTTCAAGCCTTTGTATTCTCCTTACTTTGTAGTATATTGATCATTAGGATATTTTCTTAAGTTGAAGAATTTTGAAGAATTTTGGATGAAAAATTATTTAGAGAATATGTGTCGTGCGTAGTGAGTGAGGGCACAATTGCTATATTTACTTGATAATATGTGCGAAAATAACGAACTTAAAACATTCCACTCTACATATCATCATCTAGAGCCAAATTAATACTGAGCATCAATATTTAATCTTTCTTCCCATCAGTACTTTATCTGATTTGATACTTTTTTCCAATATTTTACAAATATATAATAAGCTTGAAAAGCGAGTTGTGAAATAATAGTACGAAATCTTTAAGTGGAAGATTTTGATATCAAATAAGAGAACTGTTTGTATAAGAGTCATCGAAGGATTTATTCATTTCGGAATGTCAGCCAGGTTAAGGAATTCGAAGTTTCTTACTCTTGATGCGTTTACAAAAACAGAAGAAGACGTTCGTATTCGTACCAATGCTGGTGGTTTGATCACGCTCGGTTGTATTATAACGACGATAGTATTATTGTTCGGTGAATGGGAGCAATTGTTTGAAATTGTCACTAGACCACAATTAGTTGTTGACAGAGATCGTCATTTGAAATTGGACCTTAATTTTGATATTACATTTCCTTCGGTGTCTTGTGATATTTTAACATTAGATATTATGGATGATTCTGGTGATATGCAACTGCACCTATTAGATTCTGGTTTTACTAAGACTAGAGTGGATGCAGAAGGTAGAAGTTTAAGTACTGAACCATTTCAACCAGGTCCAGACAAACAAACTAGAGAATTTTCTGATGATTATTGTGGTTCTTGTTATGGCGCTCTTGATCAAACAGAAAACGATAATATCGAAGATCCAAAAGAACGTGTATGTTGTCAGACATGTGCAGATGTTCATGATGCTTACATGGAAGTTGGTTGGAGATTTGATGATGGTTCTAGTTTTGAACAATGTGTTAATGAAGGCTATGTGTCTCGTATCAATGATCATTTAACTGAAGGATGCAGAGTTAAGGGTAGTGCTAAACTGAACAGAATACAAGGAAATCTACATTTTGCACCTGGTATGGCCTATGAATTGTATAAGACCTCTGGGGCTGCTCATCATTTTCATGATACCTCATTATACGATAGATATCCAAATTTGAACTTTAATCATATAATTCATCATTTAAGTTTTGGTAAACCTGTGGACGACATTGATAGTAAAAGACACAATAATGAAGGTTTGTCTAAGATCAATATTAGTCCATTAGACGGTAGAGCTATTTTCCCCGATAGAGATACTCATTTTCATCAGTATTCCTATTTTGCAAAAATTGTTCCTACAAGATACGAATACTTAAATAGAAAGACAAAACCTATTGAAACAGCACAGTTTAGTGCTACATTTCATTCAAGGCCGTTAAGAGGTGGTAGAGATGAAGACCATCCAAACACTGTTCATTCTACTGGTGGTATCTCGGGTCTTTTTATATATTTCGAAATGTCACCTCTTAAGGTCATCAACCGAGAGCAACATGCTCAAACTTGGTCAGGTTTTCTATTGAACTGTATTGCTACAATTGGATGTGTTTTGGCAGTTGGTCAAATCTCTGATAAGCTATTCTACAGGGCACAGCAAACTATCCTTAAGAAGAAAACCAAATAGACTATTGAAACATAGATAAATATAAGCAATGATTCTCGAGGAACTCGGTGTATAATATTACATAGAAATGAAGTATATACTGCAATATACTCCAAGTTTGAAGGTGTTCACTCTAGTATATCATTATGTACGTTATGTGGTTATTTTGACGATGCAGTTGAATTTTAGTTTCTTATTATATTGAAGATTGAAATCGTCTATCAATCACTAAATTTAAAACTACATAATAGAACTGTTTGGCATCGTTTAATAAGGCCTCGTATTTTGAATTTGAAGTGTTTTAATAACCAGTTATTAATACTAGTTGACATTTTAAAAGAAAGTGAGGTTTAAAGAAAATAAGTAGATAAAACAAGAAAATATAGATTAAAATATTTCCTAACATCCATTAATTAGAAAGGACGAATCAGAAATATATTGGAATGGCAGCAGGACAGTCATCAAGGAAGCCGACCCTATCTATATCAGATAACTCAAAATCTACGATTAGCGTGGTGCATCAAAATGTCATGAATGCCTCGGTTAAAGCTGAAGATTCGTTATTTTATATATGTACAAACGTTAAAAAAAGGTTAGAAAAATTACAACAGATTCAGCCATATTTGAATCTTGCATATGCCTCAAGTGAATTGTTAAGTGAAAAGCAATCTCTACTGCTCTCTCAAAAACAGCAGCAACATCTATTGGAACAGAAACAACACAGACTGAACAGTCATAAATCAATTTCATCAAATTACAGTAATAGGGATAGTCACGATGGATTTATCAGTAATACTTCATCAACAATTAGATCCAGTTCTATTTCAAATGCCAGCTTTAAAGAAGATATCACTATGGATGGTGTGACTTACACTTCTACGAATGGTAGCAATAATAGTGGCAACAATAATAGCAACGTGGTTGAGAATACTATGTTGACCTTTAGTATGGGTATTTTACCTATTTCAATGGATTGTGATCCAGTTACACAATTATCACAATTGTTTCAGCAAGGTTCGCCATTGTGTATACTTTTCAATAGTGTTAAGCCACAATATAAATTGCCAGTAGTATCATCTGACGATCTTAAGATATGTAAGAAATCCATCTATGATTTTATTTTAGGCTGTAAAAAACATTTTGCATTTAATGACGAAGAATTGTTTACCATCTCAGATGTTTTTGCAAACTCTACTAATCAACTGATGAAAGTTTTGGAAGTTGTCACGACTATTATGAATTCAGCACCTGAAATATTTCCATCATCGGAATCTGTTCAGAAAGAAATTGAAAAGGAAATTGAAGCAAGTAACGCTAATCCAAAGCATGATGAATACACTAAGATTGTCAGAGAATTTGTTGCTACGGAAAGAAAATACGTGCATGATTTAGAGACTTTAGATCAATACAAACAACAGCTGTTGGATGGAAATCTAATTACCTCGGAAGAGCTTTATATGTTATTTCCAAACTTAACTGAAGCTATTGACTTTCAGAGAAGATTTTTGATTTCTTTGGAAATTAATGCTTTAGTAGAACCTCAAAAACAAAGAATTGGTGCCCTATTCATGCATTCTAAGTACTTCTTCAAACTGTATGAGCCTTGGTCTATTGGTCAGAATGCCGCAATTGATTTTTTAACCTCTACTTTGGATAAAATGCATGGCAATGACTTTGTTATCAACAATAAATTGGAATTGCAATCATTTCTATACAAACCTGTTCAAAGACTTTGTAGATACCCTCTATTGTTAAAGGAATTATCCAGCTCAAATGACGACAGCGATGATAGTATCAACGAGAGTAACTCAAAGGAATTGGAAATTGCTCTAGACATTTCTAAAGGCATTGCAAGAAGTATTAATGAAAATCAGAGACGTACGGAAAATCACCAAGTGGTTAAGAAACTATATGGACGTGTCGTGAACTGGAAAGGTTACAGAATTGCGAAATTTGGTGAATTACTGTATTTTGACAAAGTTCTGATTTCTACAAATAATTCCAACGAACCGGAACGTGAATTTGAAGTATATCTTTTCGAGAAAATCATAATTTTGTTTTCAGAAATTCTTCCAAAAAAATCAACATCTTTGTTAAAGAAGAAATCGACTACCTCTGCATCATCATTAGCATTAAATTTAACTTCTTCTTCTTCTGGATTCCATAGCCATCATGGTTCTAGTAATAATATACTCGGTACCCATGGCAGTAACCAAAGTAATTCATCCTCTGCTTCATCCATATCTGCATTAAATAACGATACTAAATTGGATCTAAGAGGTCGTATAATGATTATGAACTTAAATCAAATTAATCCCATGAAAAATAGATCCTTGAACATTACTTGGGAATCTATTAAAGAACAAGGTAACTTTTTATTGAAGTTTAAGAACGAAGAAACAAGAGACAATTGGTCAACTTGTCTTCAATCTTTAGTCAGAAATGTTAAAAGCGAATCATATAAGAGTAATTATAGTGAGAACTCTTTTGTTTCATCATCATCTACCCCATCGTCGGCTGGAAAAGGACATCATACTTCAAATCATGATTCAATTACATCCTTTAGTAGCAATACAATGAAACATATATCAGACATGATACCAAAAAAGAAAAGAATCTCTAACTTCGAAAATGAATATAGAACAATTTCAGAAAATTATATGCAATCAATTCCAGAAACATCTGTGTTAATTCGTATATCATTCAATTCTGACTTCTATAGAGTTATGGTTGAGCTTGATGCTGATATTGTCCACATTACAGAGATCATTAAGAATAAATTGCAGCATATGGGAACAGTAAACAAGATTAAGTATCAGGATGAAGATGGAGATTATGTTATCCTAGCTTCGGAGGATGATTGGATGGTTGCTAAAGATATGTTAAAAGAAAACAACGAACGTATATTAAACGTTTGGGCCTATACATAATACTTCTGCATTATGTCATGTAACATTAGTAAACAAAATATAAATATTTTTATAAACCAAGCAAAAAGAACCTAAAGTAAAATGTAAATGAATGTAAGTTCGCTACTCATAAGTATTCGATGATAAATGAATCTTTATAGTTTCAAAAAAAAAAAGATCTTGGTAAATAATATACGTAAATAAACGATAATTCTTATTATTTTTACGGTACTAAATGCTATATGAATTTATAAATGTATGACATTATCTATGAGTGTTTTTTTATGATTTTATGATTGCCTTTCACTAGACCAATTTCGTCAAACTATGTATAAGTCATACTTAATGAAATGAACCTACCTTTTTACTGGAGATCGATCTGTTTCGTTCATGATATGACAAACTATTTTTTCTAATGAAGTTCTTCAAAACAATTTTCTTTGAATTTTGTTTCCTTAACATAGTTGGAGTAGTTGGGGTTAATGGAGTATGCAATGGTTTATTGTACCTAATTGTACGAGCCAATTTACCTATAGGACCGGCAATAGGTGTTGGCAATGAATTACTTCTACCAGGAGAGATATTGTTGTGAAATGATGAGTTGTCAATGAAAGACGACATAGGAGTAAATGTATTAGGACTTGGTGATGATGATGACGCTGGTGTTACCGCAAATGGGTTTGACTTTTCAAAATGATGTTCGACTGTTGATATTGGTGTCATTGTAACTGAATCACTATTTCCAGAAACTTGGGTTAAATCAGTGAATGAGGAGGACAGATCAAATTCTTGTAAACGACAAATGTCATCCAGCTGTAACTGTAAAGAGTAGGCGTTAAAAAACTGAAACATTTGTTCGCCTGCTGGAGTAGACGGATAATCGCTGCTATCACTAGAACTTCCCCTATTCAAATATTTAGCTTTGAAGCTTGAAGGTAAAGCATCCTTGTCCATTACGATATTTAGCATGGAATTCATAATTTCAACAATCTCTGGATCAGAGCAACATGTAGTATTGAAATTTTCCCACTTATTTGATTGATTAAAATTTAGGGTAAGCATAACTAGAATGATGGCTGC
Source organism: Kazachstania martiniae (assembly GCA_003708925.3). Lineage (NCBI taxonomy): Eukaryota > Fungi > Ascomycota > Saccharomycetes > Saccharomycetales > Saccharomycetaceae > Kazachstania > Kazachstania martiniae. The sequence continues at coordinate 189,154 of PPOM03000334.1, forward strand.
CTTAGCGATCATTAAGTTATCAAACTTAAATGAAAAATCTAGATCAAAGCTAGTTAATTCACACAACATAATCGAACCTAATTTTATTTCATTGATGTTTAAGAAATGGGACGACAGGTATTTGTTAATAATTGATTGTTGGGCATTTAGAGCTTTATCAGCTTCAAGCTGAGAATGATCATCTTTAATAAAAATGATCATATCAATAAGGGAATCATGAGTTGGTGCCTGGCATAAGGTCCAATTTAAAGCTTTCAATAAATGTAATTCAGTATCTTTGAAATTATTTGGGGTATATTGGTTACAACATAAGTTGATTAAGATTGGTAACGTGACTGCTCTATTTTTCGAATCCCAATATTTGGACGCAATCCATAAAGATGTCAAAGCTAAAAGTTGGTAGTTACAACTTTCAATGACATATTTAGCCGAATATCTATCGATAATAGAGAAGGCTAAAAATAACGTTGAAGTTGAAAGGTTCAGTCTAACATGTGAATACATTAAGAAATCAAATATTAAAAACCTCATTTTTGAGTTAATTTGTGGTTGAGCATTAAAATTAGTTAAATCGGTTTCTTGCAAATCAAAGTTCTGGATCAAGGAAATTAGATGTGACAATTGATTAACACTATATTCTGAAATTGCATTGTGATGACAATTCAACTGTCTGTTAATCAGATCTGGATTTTGATTTTTAACTTTGGAAATTTCCCTCCTAATATGTGATAATGCAACTAAATTTGGTAACCCAGGTGGAATTCTACCATTTGTTTGTTTAGTATTTCTAAACAAAGTTTCATTTAGACTCATTATTGTTTTTATGATGATATTTGTATTTTTTTTATGCGCGACGGGTAGTAAAGAAGTTTAAAACGTGACCAACAAATGCTTTAATGGAAGGTGAATATAGAAACTGTTTGTTATTCTTAATGTCAAGAAACTATTTCGTAGAGATGTGGAATGAGTTAAATATCTTAGTAATTCCTATAATAATGGAGAGTAAATGAGAGAATGACTTCTTTTTAATCAGAAAAGAATAGGTAAAAGAAAATAAAAGTGAGCGAGAATGAATGTTGTTTCAGACCAGAAGATAATTAGTAAAGATAGAGGAAGAGGGAGAAAAAAATAATGAAGATTTAATTGATCTCTTTTCCTTTAAGTCATATAAAATAAAATAAAACAGTAAATTAAAAAAAAATAATAAAATAAAATTGAATAATTCACTACAAATTGACAGTTATTATCAAATGTAATGGTTTATCTTCAATCCACTAAGGAAAAATAACTGAAGTATAATAAGAAAGTATTGATAATATATCAAATACAAAATATTGATCCAGGGTATATAATATATATATGATAATAGCAAATATTAGAGCTTGTCAAATTTGATCAAGCTGGGAAAAAATATGCTAGGTATCAAAAATTAGAGGGAAAAAGTCCTAACTAAAAAAATGAAGCAGCAATACAAAAAGTAGATTGAGACAGAGCATGCAAAACCTTAAAAAAGTTAAGAAGTTTGATTAAAATTCTAACGGGTACCTCTAACAGCTAGAATGAGATATAGAGGGAAAGACATTTAAAATTAATGGCGGGGACAAGAGATACTGCTACTACAACCAGAAGAATATAGATAAGCCCTATTCAAATATCGAGAACATGAGATATAGAAGGAAAAAAAGAAAAAGAAAAAGAAAAAGCCAATTAAGAAACAGCAAACGAGAGGGCCAACATCGTAAGTAGGCCGTAAGTGAATGTTTTCATAGGGTAAATTACAAAACGAATCAATAGCAAAACGTAAGTGATATATCAACGAATTGTATAATTCAGATCTGCAAAACCGATGGTTTGCTACTGGGTTCTCTCTGAAGAAACTATGGGATAACACCTGTTATTCAAAAACTCTTTCAATATTCTGATTCCAGTAAAAAAAGGATAAAAATAGTTTAGCCCTATGGAGCAGAGGAAATTATTTTACAGAGCATTTTACACTACCTACAGGGCCATGGTAGAGGTTAAATCGACGACTGCACTGCCTTGGCATAAAAAAATTATAACGGTCTCTCAGTCACAGAAGCCTGCAGAATCAGCTGGTTTATTAGCAAGCAGAAGGTCACTAAAATTGAAAGAGAATAAGAAGAAAGAACACACAAAAAGAAAAAGTGTCTGTTCCTGAGAGAAAATTTATATTTCGATGTTTTCCCTGTTTCGGAAATTTATGATAGAGACCTCATTTATGTAAGAAGCTTGATCAGGAAGTATTACTTGTTGTAGGCTGCTTTTCCCAAAGCAGTAAAAAAATGAAAGGCAATCCTTCGAGGTGGGATAAATCTATATCACAAGAATAATCTAAAAAAATTTTATTCAGAAATTGTCCGCTGGCTTAGGGAAGGAAGGCGGTGTAAAATAAAAAAAACCTCTATTAGACTGGGAATGCAGAAGTAGTTCGAAAGAGAAAAAAAAATACAGATAGCACTAAAATTCCCACTGTATTTTTTTGTTATGGGCAGAGAAAGAGAGGTAGTGAAAGTAGTTTTCGATATATTTCTCATACTATAAGTAATTATTACCGAGTTGTAATTGGAGTTCAGTAAGTGAATGGGTATAGGTGATAATTATGTCTATAGTGTTCGTATAATCTGACATCAAAATGCCTATAACTTCTGAATTTGGTTAACCTTCAATGCAAAGAATGATCAGAGCGTTAAGTAATGGTGAGAGTATCCCATTATGTGTGATTAACCCTTATTATACTTAAATTTGTCTTAAACTATAAAACTGAATCTAACTTATTTAGGAGTAAATATTTACATGTGCACAATAATATCTCATTTGTGGTTATCGCTGTTGTTTGTGGTGTATTTATTTTCAGATGATTCAGTTGGTTGGCCCGGGCCTCTGAATCTATTAATAAAGCTATTATTGTGAATGAAGTAATGGAATCTATCTCTCACGTTAGTGATGTTATCCAAAGCAGGTCTTACATCAACGCTGAAAGTTGGCATTCCGTTCTCATCGTCCGGTCCCCCATAAAAATCAAGAACGTATCTTATCTTTTTATATTTTGGTTTCTGATTTACCGGATCGATCTGCTCACCTCTCAGAACAATCCAATCATGCCTATCGAATGGTAATTCTCTTGCAAAATAATTTGGAAATATATAACTCATATAATAATGTAAACGAGCACGGGGACTCAATTGACCAGGTTTACCCATGAAGTTTAATAGTTTAGGTGAAATCCTTGAATTTTCTGTATGTTCTTTCTCCCATCTTAACACTTCATACCAACAACTTTCATTTAAAAAATTATGAACTTGAACCATAGCCTCAATAGTATCTTCTGCTACATTCTCGTCTTGTTTCGAATCAATCTTACCTTTTCTTAGCATCGCATTATACATCTGTTGTGCTGATGGGTATTCCCATTTCTGATTGTCTGAACCTTTGGGTATACTTGAAATTGTCCTCTCTGTCGTTAAATCAAAACTCTGACCAGATTGTTTCTCAGTTGGTGAAATATTTGGTAATCTATTGAACGGGTTAATTGTATCATCATCCGTTTGCTTTCTACTACCATCACCGTGCATTACCGGACATAATGAAGATGAATCATCCCTAACATCACTTTCTACATTTGAATGTTTAAGTAGACTATTATTTCTCCTACCATCTGCCCAAAACCAACCCATATTTTCTCTTTGAAATGTTTCTATAATACCTTATCTTGTTGACTGTTCTTGGTGTTATTGTCCTTCAGAATCATTAATCCCTTAAATTTTTGATCTTTTTTTCATCAAATTTATGATTATCATTTCGTCCTTCATAACTTGCGCACCAACCAAGATTTGGGCAGCTCTTCATGAAAACAGAATCCAACAAACAAAACATTAAAAAAACTCAAAAAATTGTACTTTAAACGGCGCTACCAAATAAAACCGCCAATGTATTTCTTTCGAAGAGATTATCAAACACCGTCTCTTCAACCGAGGAAGAATACTTAATGTTACAACTATACAACAGTTGGCTTTATCGATGTCCTTAAAGTGTTTCATAGATTTTCTAATACCTAAACAATTTCTATGAAATCTTCAATTCAAATAGAAATTGTAACAAAAGTGTCACAAGCAAGATCAAGAAAATAACGACGCCCACTTTCAACCTTTATACAAAACAAAAAATATATTAGCCGCCCATCACTAACATTATAACTCTCTCCCATACTCAAGTAAGAGGTGAGTAATAATGTAATCTTGCTTTAGCAAGAAGAAGTCTTTGCTTCTTTCTTTAAGAAAGATGTAACCTAATCCATTGAAGGTACATCTTCATATATAAGATACCTCATCATTCTAACTCTTAAACAAGACACTAAATGTACTTAGTACATGGAACAGATTGAACAGACTGAACAGACTACAACTTCTACCTTAAAGATAAATAGATATCTCTAAAAATCATATTGTATATAGGATATAACATAGTGTATTAATGTGTATATTAAAGATCAAGAAAAGATGAGATAAACATCAGTACACCCAGCATCGTATAATTTAAATTCTAAATTGGTTTAAAACTGTTAACTAAATTAGCAACTGGTGTATGGGTTAAAGTATGCGTTTAGAAGGCAAACGTTTATTTTTTTTGGCAGCTACTTAATGGTTCCTACCACCAGTTTTGTTGCTAGAATTGTTGCTGCTGCTACTATCTAAGATCCAGTTTAAAATTCTAATTTAGCGTTGTTCGGTGTAGTTCAGTATAATTAAGTTCGGTGGTGGTAAAAAGGTTAAAGCGAAGCTAAAGTTGATTGAATGTAGTGTGTAGTATTTATTAGGTTATCAGGTAACGTGAGTGTATTATTTTATGTTGTAAGAGAATATATGTGAGAGTATCATTTATTAAGGTAGTAAAATGTAGAATGTTGAATTAATGATACCTCTTTTTTCTGTTAGTAAGTGGAAAAAGTGGTATGCAAAAAAAAATAATTATATTACATACCTTCTAGATTACGTGTAATGCAAAAAAATAAAAAAGTATTGAAAGGAAAAATTTTTCATTGAAAAATTATCGCAAAGTCATCGATTTGATATTATCTTATAAATAGTGTTTTATATTTTATCCATTAAATCAATTGAATTTATTACTTCTTTTTAATATATAATATAAGTTTTTCTAGTTTATTTCAGTTCAATTTGTTTTCTCTCTTGTTCTTATTTTAAATTTTAATTCTTATTTGATATTTTATTTTTTAAATAACCGTACATCACTAAATTCGTTTTAAAAATGGAATCCAGATTACAAAGATTAACCACTTTACAAACCCACGCCGGTAAGCAATTAAGAAGAACTTCTATTATTGGTACTATTGGTCCAAAGACCAACTCTCCAGAAGTTTTAGTTAACTTAAGAAAAGCTGGTTTAAACATTGTTAGAATGAACTTCTCTCACGGTTCTTACGAGTACCATCAATCTGTTGTTGAAAACGCCAGAAAGTCTGAAGAATTATACCCAGGTAGACCATTAGCTATTGCTTTAGATACCAAGGGTCCAGAAATCAGAACTGGTACCACCGTCAACGAAGTTGATTACCCAATTCCACCAAACCACGAAATGATCTTCTCTACTGATGACAAGTACGCTAAGGCTTGTGATGACAAGGTTATGTACGTTGACTACAAGAACATCACCAAGGTTATCTCCAAGGGTAGAATCATCTACGTCGATGACGGTGTTTTATCTTTCGAAGTCTTAGAAGTTGTTGATGACAAGACCTTAAAGGTTAAGTCCATGAACGCTGGTAAGATCTGTTCTCACAAGGGTGTTAACTTACCAGGTACCGATGTCGATTTACCAGCTTTATCCGAAAAGGACAAGGCTGATTTAAGATTCGGTGTTAAGCAAGGTGTCCACATGGTCTTTGCTTCTTTCATCAGAACTGCTCAAGATGTTTTAACCATCAGAGAAGTCTTAGGTGAAGATGGTGCTGATATCAAGATTGTTGTTAAGATTGAAAACCAACAAGGTGTTAACAACTTCGATGAAATCTTAGCTGTCACTGATGCCGTTATGGTTGCCAGAGGTGATTTAGGTATTGAAATCCCAGCTCCAGAAGTCTTAGCTGTCCAAAAGAAGTTAATTGCTAAGTGTAACTTAGCCGGTAAGCCAGTTATCTGTGCCACCCAAATGTTAGAATCTATGACCTACAACCCAAGACCAACCAGAGCTGAAGTTTCTGATGTCGGTAACGCTATCTTAGATGGTGCTGATTGTGTTATGTTATCTGGTGAAACCGCCAAGGGTAACTACCCAATTAACGCTGTTACCACTATGGCTGAAACTGCTTTAATTGCTGAACAAGCTATTGCTTACTTACCAAACTACGATGACTTAAGAAACTGTACTCCAAAGCCAACTTCTACCACTGAAACTGTTGCTGCTTCTGCTGTCTCCGCTGTTTTCGAACAACAAGCTAAGGCCATCATTGTCTTATCTACCACTGGTACTACCCCAAGATTATTATCTAAGTACAGACCAAACTGTCCAATTATCTTAGTTACCAGAAACCCAAGAGCTGCTAGATTCTCTCACTTATACAGAGGTGTCTTCCCATTCGTCTACGAAAAGGAATCCGTTGCTGACTGGACTGAAGATGTTGAAGCCAGAGTTGAATTCGGTATCCAAAAGGCCATTGAATTCGGTATCTTAAAGAAGGGTGACACTTACGTTTCCGTTCAAGGTTTCAAGGCTGGTGTTGGTCACTCTAACACTTTACAAGTCTCTACTGTTTAAGTGTGTTTTGTTTAGTTTAATCTAAAATTGTTTAAGATTTGAATTTTTTATGTAACGATTTCTCTATTCCATATATACTTTTAAAACAAACCGTACGATCGATTCTTTTTTAACTTGTCTACTATTACTAGCGGTATTATTACTACCAGTCTGTACTTGTACCAGTATTACTTCTACTAGTACTTCCCTAGTTATTACATATAAGGATAACTTTTAAAACATTCTTGAATAGAGTAAAAAAAATCGGTCATATTACCTTTATATTCCAGTTTCAACTTATTTGGGTAAAATAAACGAACCTAAGACGGACGGCAAAGGAACACGGAAAGTACAGAATGGAAAGCGGAAATATTATTAAGTAAATTCCTGCAGACGGAAAAATTGGAAATGGAAGTAAACATTTGTACATCCGAACAGTAGGGTGGGGTGAAGTGGGTGTCTCTGTTTCTGTTTGCCTGTTTCTTTCTGAGAAGGTGTTAGATACAAATGTGCATGCCACGCTTTGATTCCATTAACCAAATGTCAGACGGATTTAATCAACAAGTCCCGTTGAGCTGTTACAGTCTAATCGAAAATTAAGACATCTTTTTGCTTAACTAAGGGGGTAATAGTATTATTCAAGCTGCTCTTAATAACTAATAACTAATAGTATTATATATTTCTAATCGAACTTATCATCAAGATCACTATTGCTAAACATTTCTATTGTCATTATTAGTTCCGTAAAAATACAGCCTGTAATCAAAATCGAAGGGCGCATTCAAATACTTAAACAATCAAAGATATCAAGTGGGAAAGTACATCATGGCTGATGGCTATAATATGCTCCATCTACCCCTTCGTAAAAACTATGCCCTTGCTCGTTAGGAACAGAGTGCCTCTAGGTCGATTGCTGCAGTAATCAGTTTTTTAAAGTCTCGGGGTCAAAGATCTCGCTAAAATCTGAATACTGTACGCTGGTTTCTGTGTATTGTTTATATAATTCTTTTTCTGCTCAATTCCGAAAACCCACCAGACCCTGGGTGTATCTTAAGTAAATTTGTATTACATTGTATAACTTACTTTTACTTGCCGTTCCGCGTTTCATATCGCAACTGCTCCGCTATAATACTTGCTTTTAAGTAGGTTCGTAACTTATAGTTAAACTACAAGCTGCGTACCTTTTTTCCATTTTACTACCACATATTATCAGTAATCATCGCTCCATTTCATTGCATGCAATTTAACTGAAGTTTAAGAGTACAAAATTTTTGTTTTACTACATAATTAAACTTTAATCTATTTCTTTTTGGGATTATCTGTTTTATTAGCGCACTATTTTAACGTGGATTACATATACATACGTTTCTAGCCGCTCTTTTATTTTCAAATATATGAAAGATCACTTCTGATTGATACATTTTCTCATGCTAGTCATTTTCTCTTACTTTAACTGGCCTCATCATGTTTCTGCTGGTCCTCTACCTACACTTAAGGGTTTCTTTTTCTCAAGGTACCGAATTAACTGCATGCATGCTCGTTGAGAGCATTAGATTTTATTAATCTCAACTAGAAGACACAATGAAAAGGTAATAAATGCGACCCCTGTTTCCTACGTTCAAGTCTATCAAAATTTCTCCTTGCGTTCTCTAATTATAGCCTAATTTCTTTTTTCCTTCGTTATAGAAGTTTACATCCATCAATGTTGTCTTGTTGTACATAGGTTTCTTTCAATGTTGCATCATTATTTTTTGACTTTCTCAACCTTATCCCATAAATATATACAAGCTAATTGGTTTTCAGTTTATTATATAAGAACTTCTCAAACACGATGTTTCATTTTTAGCAATAGTATTTTTTTGTACCATTACCAAACTCGACTTTTACTCTGATATCAGCTACATAAAGAATATCGTTCCCTGATGACTACCACTATAGAAGTACAAAATCCTAGCCAAAATTCTTTCAATCCGGTATTTACTGAGAATTTGATGGTGCAACCGACTTCTGATTATAGAGAATGGTCTTCCACTAACGAAAATATTCAATATGATTCAACTGGTAATCAACATAACAATCACAACATACAATATATCCAAGATAGTAGTCACATTCCTAATCCACTTGAAAACAATGTTGCGCTACATTCACAACCTTTCCCAACAACAAATTCAAACGTCTGGTTTGAGCGTTTTAGCTCTGTGATCTCCTCAAACCCGGCATCTGAGATTGACCCAACAGCAAATAATAGTGAATATAACGTAAACTTTAATAGTAATTTAAATGGTATACCAACTGATATACCTGTGAATTTAAGTGAGGCAAATAATATTCATAATATCGATAGCAATTCAACAACAGTTTCCCCCATTGGAACCCCTCAGACCACAATTTCAAATTCTTCTATATCAACTAATGGTTCTATAAGGTCTGGCAGGAAACCTAATCTTAGTGGAAACGTTTTTATTTCAAACAATAATTTATTCAAAATACCTGGTACAAATCATAAGACAAAGATAAAATTAGAAGAGAAGAGTAGCAGTATACTTCTTCCAACTAATACCACAGAACAATTCGATAGTACGCTGAAAAAAAAAATTAAGACAAAGAAGAAAATGATGCTTCAAAATAATAACTCAACAGCAGTCCTCTCTTTAAACAATACAACAACTACAAAATCTCAAAGAAAGAGACTAACTCCGCATCAAAAACAGGCTCATAACAAAATTGAAAAAAGGTATCGTATTAATATTAATACAAAGATAGCAAAGCTTCAACAAATAATTCCCTGGGTTGCATCAGAAGAAACTGCCTTTGAGGTTAGCGATAGTATAAAAAAAGCTGAACAGGATTCTGAAGGTAGGCCATTGAAGGCCACAAAATTGAACAAATCCATGATTTTGGAAAAGGCTGTCGATTACATTTTATACTTGCAGAACAATGAAGAAATATATGAAATGGAAGTTCAAAGATTAAGAAATGAAGCTGACAAATTAAGAAAGATTATCGAAAATAATGGTAATGGAAATATAAGCAATGACATGGACACCATTAATCTTAACATGTAAAAAGACATTATAGCAGGTTTTCCTTTTTTTTCTTAGCATTTCTTTGACGTACTCAATAATCTGGATTATTTGATACAAAACTATTAAACAAATAAATAATATTGCTGGCTCATAAGTTTATGTATGAGTATAATTTATGTACAATATATGTTTAAAGAAATAGAACAAAGAAACAAAGTAGAAGGGCTGTTTGACAATTATTAGGATTTATTTCAAAAAAATAAATGCTCTGGGGGAGGTTCGAACTCTCGACCTTCAGATTATGAGACTGACGCTCTTCCGACTGAGCTACCAAAGCTATATTTATTTATTGCTTACAAACACTCATGCTGAACATACTCAATATGAACTACATAAGTACAGCTTATGCTGAATTTGCATAGTTGTTAGTTCTGTTGAACTTTTAGAGGTTCAATATTAGCTGTTTCTAAGATCATATTTTTTATTAAGTTTGTAATTAAGATGTCAGGGTTTAGAACTCTGTTCTTTTTAAATAATATAGCAATAACCAGCTATCCTAGTTCTTTGTTACATATAATCATGAGTTAAATTTGATGGTATTCCTTGTACCTCGATACTAACAGGTCTACTTCTTTTTGTAATATATATATTGTTTTTTACTTTTTATAACAGATTAGTGTCAGTATTTTATCTTTTAATTACTTTTGTCTCTGTTTTTAATGATATATCTTAGTAGAGCTCGCGTGACTTCAGTTTATGTTAATCGAATCTTGTCTCTCATTTGCTTAGATCAACAGGTCTTCCTGTAAATAATTTTAGGTAACTAACAAGAAGAACAGATATTGGAAAAAATTTTCAAGAAGATGCCAGACATTAGATCATTTTAGTTTGTAAGATAAGAGCCATATCAGTGACATGAATACAAAATCTCTCTCTAAGTGAAATAATATGCAGGAAAAAGTAAACAATAAGTGTGAAGTAACTATTTTCTTACTAAAAATGTTAATGTTAATGTTGGATGTATTTATTATAAAACGTAAGAAAAATGTAAACGCTAGTGACATGAACTTGATATTGTGTTGTAAGATAAATGAAGTGACGGAACTGATACCAATGGCGTCGTCGCC
>PPOM03000335.1:9734-27180 GCA_003708925.3 Kazachstania martiniae
ATTTAATGGATATGACTGAATTATTATTCTCTGAAATGGTCAAGGAAATCACTGGTTCTTACATCCTAAAGTACCACCCAGATCCACAAAATCCAGAAAAGGAATTAGAATTAAACTTTTCTAGACCGTGGAAGAGAATTAACATGATCGAAGAATTAGAAAAGACCTTCGATGTTAAATTCCCATCTGGTGATCAATTACATACTGCTGAAACTGGTGAATTCTTAAAGAAGATTTTAATCAAACACAAGTTAGATTGTCCACCACCATTAACCAACGCTAGAATGTTAGACAAGTTAGTTGGTGAATTAGAAGATATGTGTATAAACCCAACTTTCATCTTTGGTCACCCACAAATGATGTCTCCATTGGCCAAATACTCCAGAGATCAACCAGGTTTATGTGAACGTTTTGAAGTTTTCGTTGCTACCAAAGAAATCTGTAACGCTTACACCGAATTAAATGATCCATTTGACCAAAGAGCTCGTTTCGAAGAACAAGCCAGACAAAAGGATCAAGGTGATGACGAAGCTCAATTAGTTGATGAAACTTTCTGTAACGCTTTAGAATACGGTTTACCACCAACCGGTGGTTGGGGTTGTGGTATCGATAGATTAGCCATGTTCTTAACTGATTCTAACACTATCAGAGAAGTCTTATTATTCCCAACCTTAAAGCCAGATGTTTTAAGAGATGAAGTTAAGAAGGAAGAAGGTAAGACTGAATAAACCTCTTGAAAAAAGATGAAAATATTACCTTATTCTTTTTATGTGTAAATTACTAATTTTATTAAATAATTAGAATGACATATATGTAATTAAATGTTATATTTGGAAAATTATTTATTTCTATGGAGTTGTAATAGAGGTAAGATTTTTAATTGACTGTTCAAAGCTTAAGTCACATTATATACATTATATTTAATATTTTGAGTCTTCCAGTATTTCTTTTGTTTTCATATACCACAGATGTTATATGGTAATATACAAAGCTTCAAAAGAAGGGTATATTGAGTATTGCTATTACGATTACATTTTATTGAACTTTGTAATTTCTAAGCATTTTAAAGAATATGTGCTAAAATTATAATAATTTATAAATCTTTTATCAAATATTGAAAAAAATCTAACTAATATTTTTCTTTTGAATTGATTATGATATCAGTACGAATAGTGGTCGAAGTACTATATGCCTCAAATGGATTCTTACTAACACTATTTTCCAGATCATTTTCTGGATTCTGTGCTTTTGATTTGTTTTTGAAATATAATCTTTTACCAGCCTTATAAGCTTCGCATCCAAACCAGAAAACTAATGTGTATGCAATAGCAATACCCCATTCAAACCCAATCCCTTTGTGTAAGAAAACTTTATCATTAATGACTGGGATATATACGACAGGGAACGTTGAAACAAAACCAAATATAATAGACCAGAATAGGAACTTATTGCTCCATATATCTCTAAAGAATTGCTTAATAGGTTCGTCTGTTTCTGGCTGCATTCTAAAAAATGATCTACGCATGTCTACAACTTCCCATGCTAGAATTAATGCACACCATGTCATGGTTGCAAATGCACTAGAACGAGCTCTGAAAACAGAGTGACAGGAGCTATTATAGCTTTTATTACAATTCTGGCCTAACTCACCATGATCTACACCATAAATGATTGTGCTAAAGGCAGCCATACATGAAGCAGCCATCATTAAACCATATGAAAACATATCAACAAGAACTTCCCATGTGAAGATACCAGCTTTTGAGTCGTTTGGAGGTCTTTCCATTAAATCAGGTGCTGCCTTTTCTAAACCCAAACCCATGGCTGGGAAACATGATGTTACAACAATAATCCATAAAACTTCAACAGGTGATAATGGGAAAACAGATTTACCATCTTCATCTTGAAAGGCCAACCCTACAATTAGGTAAAGAGCTTGAGCAACATTTTCCGCTAGTAACTGTAGAACAAACTTTTGAATATTATCACTCATTCTTCTACCTTCTTCGACTGCATTCAAGATAGAAGCAAAATTGTCATCACTTAAAACAATATCTGAGGCATCCTTTGCAACATCCGAACCGTTAATACCCATAGCAATACCAACATCGGCCATCTTTAAAGAAGGAGAATCATTAACACCATCACCTGTCATTGCACAAAATGCCTTTCTACGATGTAGTGCTTCAATCATTCTAACTTTAGTCTGAGGCGAACATCTAGCAATGACCAATGGTAGGACAGGCAAATCATCAATTTCTTCCTCGGATAGTTGATCGAACTGGGACCCTGTCATGACCATTACATCAACAACATCCTTTGAATAATGGTATAAATTGGTTGGTAAAATGTTGACTTCTTGTGCTATAGCCTTTGCAGTACCTGGAAAATCACCTGTTAGCATACGGACATTAATACCAGCCTGATGGAATAATTTAACCGCACCAGCGGTTTCTGGTCGAGGTGGATCATAAATACCGATCAAGCCTAAAAAGACTAAATTATCTTCAACCTCTGAACGATCTTTCAACAAACGATCATCCGTAATTTGAGACAACTTATACGACTTTGTTGCAAATGCTAATACTCTTAAACCTTCTGACGACATTATATCGACATTTTTTCTGATAAACTTCTCATAACTTTCGTCGATCTGGAAACTTTCAGAGGAATCATCACCATAGCGGTATTTACAACAATTTAATACGCTCTCAAAAGCTCCCTTAGTAAATACATCAATAACTTCCTTAGGATTATTCTTATAAAGAGCTGACATCCTCTTTATTGTAGAATCGAATGGAAACTCCGAGAAATGTTCAAATGCGATATTTGAATCCTTTTCAGTAATATTGCGATCTTCTTCTAAAGAATTTATTTCATCCATATATTCTTCACCTGTTAACTTAAACCTTGGTAAACCTAATTTGGTAGCAAGGACCTGAATAGCAATCTCTGTTGGATCACCATGCGCTTTCCATTCAAAGGTTTCTTTATCCTGGAAAACTTTTGCAATGTTAGCCAAGGTTGAAGAATGTAACCATTTGTCATACAGCTCTAGGTCTAAGTCTTTTGGTAATTCGTTCTTTTCCAGCAACGTTTTAAAATCTTGCATGATACCAACATCCTTTGTGTCATCATGATGGTATTCATATGGTGATACTTTTGGAATTAGGCTAATATTACCGACTGTTGGGTTAAATGGCTCGTTTGAATTCTTGATGGTAATTGTACCGAAATTTGGAATCCAAACCTGTCTTGCAATCATTTTCCCTTGGGTTAAGGTACCTGTTTTATCGGAACAAATATCATTAACTGCACCTAAGGCTTCTAAAGAATCTAACTTTCTAATGATAACATGTCTAGAAGCCATAACAGCGGCACCAACAGACATCGTAATTGTTAAAACAACAACTAAAGAAGAAGGAATCATAGACAATGCTACACAAATTGCATAAATGGCAATACCACGATCTACAATAAATTCTTGTGATGCCATGACCACAATAGCAAATACTACTGCGACTCCAAACAAAATTATCGCCAACTTTGATAGTTTTCTATGCAACGGAGTACCAACAGATGTACCTAAAAAGGCACCGACAATTCTCATTAAACTGACCCAACAGTTCTTAATAAAACCAAAATCTGGGTTTTTGGATAGTAATCCTTCCTTGTTTTGTAATGACTTTGCAATTTTTCCAATCTCAGTATTTAACCCTGTTTTAATAACGATACCCTCGGCTCTACCTTTAACAACAGTCGAGGATGAATATCCAATATTAATTCTATCACCAACTGGAGTATCCTCATTTTTATCAAAAATAGATTCTGAATTTTTTGAAACAGGTAATGATTCCCCAGTTAATAATGCTTCATCAGTTTCAAAATTATTTGTTTTAATTAATCTCAAATCAGCTGGAATGGTATCACCGACTTTAACTAGACAAATATCACCTGGTACAACATCTTTTGATTTTACTATTTGATTTTTTCCATTTCTAATAATCATTGCATTTGGAGAACTTAATTGCTTCAAAGAGTTCATTGTTTTTGTAGCTTTATATTCTTGAATCAAACCAATAATAACATTAACAGCTACTACAAATGTAATAACACCACCTGTAATCCAGTCATGGATTGCGAAGGAAATAACCATTGAAATAATTAAAACTAAAATCATAGCATTACATATTTGGTGGATTAACATGGAAGTATAGTCTATACTGGAATCATCACCCAATGAATTTTCACCATATTGTTTTAATCGTTCAGTATAAATAGATTCTGATAATCCATTTTTTTCATCTGTTTTAAAATATTCTAGACATTCTTGGATAGTTAAGGTATAAAAATCGTTAAATTCATCTATATTTGAATTTGTCATAATAATCAGAGATGAGTCTAAACTTTTCTGAAAAAAATATAAAAGATATAAAAAATTTAATGGTTCTTTAATATTTCTTTAAAATACATTAATATCTATAAGAAAGATATAATGAAATAATAATGTATAGTTTTACAAATGTAATGGAATGTTTCTAAAAATCTTGCTTTTAAAAATAAACTTTCCTCTTTATATATATGTATGATAAATATGAATATATTATCGATGTAATATCTTTGATAGGAAAAATTTCAGAATATAAACGTGACACAAAAACGCACAGAAATTGTCCGAGAACTTATTTGATGCAGTATAATGAAAACCATATACAACAATAATTGTACGAAACTAGATAAACTTACGCCCGACATTTGAATAAGGAAATGGTTAGTCATAATGTTCTATTGCCGTAGGAAACCTCAAGTAATAACCCTTATAGTGATCCTAATAACTAGCAGAAGATTATAACTATGATAGTAAGGTCAGAACAGTGCGTACGATATAATAAAAGGGTCCTATATTTATCTTCTTAATGATGGTACAATAATAACCCACCATCATCTCCGTAAAATGAACCTGATTTAGATACCTTCCCTACCACTACTCTCTCATAAAGAAATAACCGTGCAGATAATTCCATATACGGTACTTTTTTACCATTATTCTAAGCCATTACGTATTTTTAGCTTGCACTTTTCGGCTATTGCCGCTACACAGCTAGCCACGTGGTTTCGTATGGCTGTATCATTATCGAACAGCTGATTGTCCGTAGTTGGGGTAAGTGGCATTGTGGGTGCATGTTTGGTGTCTATTAGGGCGGATGTAGGAGTTAAGATAAGATAAGATAAGATAAGAGATGGAAAATGGTGTTCCATTCTGCATGATGGTGAAAAGAAAGTTAATATAACATATTAAAATTCAGTACCACGTCAGTACTAGAGCAGTAACCCTTTATTTAATTACACAAAATGTGTTGTACTTAACTATACATGCTAGATAAGCATTAGCTTTAAAAAACGTGGGAACTTGAGTAAAAAAATTGGATTAAGCGCTTCTACCAAGAGGGGTACATGCAACTAAGACTGCAAATACTTCATACTTGACTTCTTTAAGTATAAGGATTTCTATTATTGGGTTGATTAAGTTTTCTTCGCTCGGGTCAACTTTTAAATCGAAGAAAACAAATAAGGAAAAATAAAGATGAAAAGAAAAGGAACTATTTACCAGATATTTCAACACGCTGCAATATTGTATATAGTTGAATAATAAAAAGAACTCAGCCAAACCAAACCTGAGGAGAGACAATATTTTTTTTTACTAAATGATGCTCAAAAGATATCTGCTTGTGAATAAAAGTTATTTACGATTCAACTCAACTGTTGGTCTTGTAAAACCTTTGGTAACAAACGAAGTTAATATCGGTGAATTGGCCAAGAAAAATCTTGGATCATCTGAAGATTCTAATCATGTGGAACAACCTATTAACGTTAAAGCTTTGTATTACGCACCATTGAAAAATCCAATAAAGCATGGAGATTTGATAGCTGATATTCAGTTAAGAGCGTATGAAACATCTAACTTAGACTTCTATGCAGATTTTATTCAGAGAGTAGCCTTTTATTTAGGCATTCCAATTACAGGTCCAAAACCTTTACCTTCAAGAAGGGAACGCTGGACAGTTATTAGATCTCCTTTTGTTCATGCTAAATCCAAAGAGAATTTTGAAAGGTCTACACATAAGAGATTGATAAGGGTATGGGATACTAATGAGGAATTGCTAGAATTTTTTGTAGCTTACATTTCGAAGTACTCTATGGCAGGCATTGGTGCGAAATGTAACGTTTATAAAAGAGAAAAGATCACTATAGATTTTGATGACCTGGAGCCTGTTCAGAAGAAACTACATGACTTAAGTAACTCTGAGCAAGAAAACGATATAGTCAACACCAAAGTTATAGAATTACTAAACAGCCCTGAATTTGCCGGCAAGCAGTAATTAACTTACTCCTATATAATACATGCACTTATATATGTGAACATATGATGTTCTTCATGTAAATAACTCAAATACAATATTCATACCAATATTAGTTAATATTTCGGAACTTATCTTTTATTATTTAGAATATATTTATATAAAATTTGTTTATAATATATGTATGAAATAAGCCTTAAAATTCTTGCTAGCCTCTATAACTTTCACACTGACGGGTCTGTAAGTTTAATAGCAACAAAGATGTTGGCCTATATTGATTATGTTGTTTAACACCTTTTAATTCCGGTAAGCCCTGGAAACAAAGTGATTTTCTACCTATTACTAAGTTCAACTTATTGACATCTGTATTTTTAATTACTACAGTGTGCTCATGTGCAGGAATTTGTTTATTGAGATCTTTTGAAGAAGAAATTATTTTGGTATGTGCTCTAAATTTTATATTATTGAAGTATTTTGTGTATCTTTTCTTGATTATCGAATTTAGCTTAAATACAATCAAACAAATAATAGAATACAGTTGAAATTTAGTTAATTGTCTCCTCAATAATGTAAATATGACGGACCTCAATATAATTATGGGTAGCTTAATCGATAAGAATGTAAAAAGTTTTAGCATCATCCAAAAGGTACATGCAATGATTTGGTTATACGTAATGGTTTCCATTTCTAGATATTAAGCTATAATATTTTCTTGGTCTTTTGAAAGAATCAAGATCATTCACATAAATCTTACGACTATTCATATACATATTCACACGACACAAAATACTGTCAAGACGCAATTTTGTCAAATTCTACGAGATAAAAATTAGAAACTGCCTAAATATAAGAAAAGTTTAGCATAAAAATATCAGGGTTAAAAAGCTATGTCAAAATAATGTATCCACCTATGAGATTCGGTTGAAGAAATTCAAAGTTGTTGTTGTTATGTTTTTATCATCATAAAAATTTTATACTAAACAATTCCAATAAAGTTAGACTCTAAAATGTAGTCACAATTCATCTGAATTTGTTTACACTACATTTATCGTTGTCATTAGATTTATGTGTTTACTACTGGTTATCTTTATATCTCCTTAAACATTTAATCAATATTAATTGATAGACAAACCAAATTGTTCTTGTTGAAGTTTTTCGCCCTGCTTATATACGCTTTTTTTATTGTCAAATTTTTTTTCCAAGGTTATACTATACACCCAAACACCCATTAAATTTCTGGTTAGGGTTAAACACCGGCTGTTTGTATTCATTGTATAATTATGATACTCGCATGGCACATCAGATGGTATAAGTATTTAAAAGGAATTTTATTAAAATTTATTTTATATTATTTTTATTAATCAACTAATAAAGAACATTATATATATGAATGCCTATTTATCATATACATGTAGGCTCTGTTTCTTATATACTTCAAAGTTTATTTCTTGTAGACATTTTTTAAAACCGTATAGCATGTATAAGTGTGTGTATATGTGTGTTTTGGGAATATTGATATGGAATGATCAAACATCTTCTTTAAAATCGTTACGGTATCTATAAACTGAATTTATTTTTGAAGTGTGTTCTATAATGCTGTAAGCAATTGTCTTGCCTACTAAATTTTTGTTCGCAACTTTCGAAAGGGCAGGAGTGGTTCTTCTCGCCTGTGTGTATTCTATTATGCCTGGCAAGATGACCAGAAGTAGTAAACCCCTTTGTACAAACTTTACAAATGTACTTCCTCCTCTCCTCTAAACTTTTCACTAACATATCCTTTTTACTAATGTCACTGCCAGTTGTACTATGTTTATCCTTAGATCTCAATGGTTTCTTTACTATTTCGCGTGCCTTTCTTGTTCTTCTTATCTTATATGGATCTAGTTTAGTGTTTTTATTAGCTGCTAGATCATTTAGACTAGTAGTAATTTTTAGTAATGAAGTCTTAACAGGGTCTGTACTTGAAGTTTCATCAGATGTACAAGAGGAATCACTTGCAACAGATACTCTTTTTGGTAAAGTGTATTCGTTGTTAGATGAGCTCCTACTATTATAAGTACTGGTGGAGTAACTACTAACACTACCATTATCACAACTATTAGTAAATGTGATAGTAGCATATAGCTGTGTATTATCGGGTGCTGATAAGAATCTTAATGCACTCAAGTTCAATTTTGTCTTCATATCATTTTCTTCAATTTGAGAAGAAGATATTAAAGAAGGAAGCAAAGTTTCATATTTTTGTTCCATTCTGGATTCTAACTTTGGCAGTTCGATATTTTGGTATATAAATGGAGGCATGGAGAAGGTTCCTTGAAATGAATTGAACTGTGAAACTAAAACTGAGGAATCGAAATTCATTTCTAATATTCAGTCTTCTGTTGACATTCAATGATCACTAACACTATTGTTTTCTTAAAGTGAATATGTTAGAGAGCTTTAAATGAATTGTATTAATTTGTAGTATGCCCTTCAGATAATTAATGTTATCAGAATAGATTCTTTTTCCATGTATTTATAAATTCCTCTTCTTCTATTTGTAAAAGAGGGCTTATCAGATTGTATCAGATTAGATGAGCTCCATTCTTAATTTAGATTAAAAGTAATAATGAGAGTAGAATATTTCGATCATTCCTTCATTTGAATTATATTTATATTAAACTGATATGCACAAATCTGGAAGCGTTCAACGTTTGTGAACAAACAATAAGCTTTAGAAAAAAATATGTCGGGACATACATGAATATACGCAATTTAAGAGAAATTAGAGATGCTCTAAAAAACCAAGAGAAATCTAGTGAAACAGACAGCCAAGAGGCTATTCTCTATGAAGTAATACCGAACCGAGAGATGAAGAAAACAAAAAATAAAAATAAAAAACGTAATCGGAAGAAATTACAAAGAACAAAAATACTCATAGTATTGAAACAAAATAATGTTAATGCAGAAGTTTTTAGTGCCGTTAAGAACAACTTCAGAATGCCCTATTATTATAAAGGAGTTAACTGCAGGTTTGATCGTAGGTAACTTTCGATTGTATCGTACGCAGCAGGACTACCCACCTCATTATGTATGTGTGTGAGTCTATATAACACTCTACAGGGTATAATCGCAATCAGGTCATATATGAATTCTCTAGTGCCATTCATCTACTAGAAAACTGATACAGAAACCTCGCAAGTCGATATAAAATACTAATAGGTTTCTGCCAAGAAAATTTTTTTCCAAGACTTTTCTACAGGGTTTCAATTAATACCCGCATTTTCCCACTTGAACCCATTTAGACCTACGGGAAAACCGTACCACCTGATTGATTTTATTTTTTATTATTTAGTTTTTAGACCATGGGAAATTCGTTAATTCACTGAGACACATTTAAAGTGCAGGAGAGTGCGATTATGTTACCGAAGAAAATAGAAACCTGAATAATCCTTAAGCAATTTTCCATACTAAATGGGCAGGGCTAGTTGATGGCAAAAGTTAGAAAAGGAGAAATACACGAATTAGCAACAGTCCTTATTTATTATTGCTGCGTATCTGCAAAACTGATCTTAGAAAATGAGGCTGATAGGAAACAATATATTCTCAAAGCATAGCCTCGGCATAGGGATGTCTCGGGTTCTGACGAGCCGAGACTTCTATAATCCACTTTGAGTAAAAAAAAGATCTTGCTGTTACTTATCTCACTTTTTCTTGGCATTTGATTTTTATTTATTTTTAGCTTCATATTATGAATGTTAGTTTTTATTGTAGCTATACTTTTCATATAAATTATATTGCTATTCTAATTGGAAATCTAAGTTTTGACTCTATTTCGATAATTGCATATAAGAGCTGCAATTAAAATCAACAACTCTTTGTAATTTGGTCCTTAAAGGTTATAAATTTTCTTAACTATAGGTCGATAAATGTAAAAAAAGATACTCAGGGTCTTTCTATCTCTGTATATTTTACATAAACACTTAACCGCAGTGCGGTAATTTAATAGTATTCAAAGAAATTATGCGTTACACAGTACCGCAAAAAAGGGAAAGCACGGGTTTTTCTGTGCGGAAATAGCTCGGGATATTCTACTTCTGGTTTGTCATATTCAAAGCCAAAATCTAAATGATTAATAAATTAAGCCGCATCTGGGGAGTGTAAACGAAACCATTCGCCAGATAAGACAATTAAGAGATACAATCAAAGGATACAATCACTAAGTTTCATAAATAAATAATATTCTAACTAGTGTCATTGGTCGAAAGGAAATATTAGCTTAAATTTATTCCATATTTTGAAACCGGAATTTAGCTGTGTATTAAAAAGAGAAATGTAAGTTGATTTTGTATAATTACGTGCTGTATTGGAAAAAAATACTCCATAGTCTACAATATGAAACAAAGTTGTGTATGTTAGAATTTTCTCAAATTTGGGGCTTCTGTCAGGTGCCGTAATTGCGTTCTATATCCTTGTTATTGGTGATCTTGAAGCCTGAAAATTAGGAATCAAGGCTTATGAAGCAAGTTTTCCAAATTACTGGTAACTATGTTTTGAGGATGCTAAGCAACTACTAAGAATGATCATGCAAATATGATGAATGATAAGACATTTTTAGAAAAAGATAGAAAGATATACCCGCCGTAGGAACCTTACGTATAAACAAATGTCACTTTTTTATGAAGGGCATCTTATGAGTACTAGTCATGGGTAGTTTTGTTTAATTGATGTTTTATTTAACCCATAGTTGTTCATATCTATCGAATTTGTCCTCAAGAGTTTTGGAAACATGGACAAATGATAACCATTAACTTCTCAAAATATGTGGCTTAGACAAGAATGACAGGTTTTGGTACCATTGAAGCAATTCAATTATTTATTAGTATACCATGTCAGGTTGCATAACTTGAAAATTCTATGCACATATTGTTAAATGTATTCCCCAATTTAAACTAGAAACGTGCAAAGTGCCTGCTATGAATAGGCTGAGATAAAGCTTTTATTAATTTTAGAGGTAACTACGTAAGTACGTATACCAATATGAATGATAAATCAAGCTATAGAAAAGAAAATACCACATTCTTATAGGTGTGCCAAGATCTAACTTTGAAATTCTAACATTAATAGAATTACGAGGAAGGGGAAGTAACATTTTCTAGCTTCAAAATTTACCCTTGTCAAGATGAAACAAAGACTGGCGAGGGCTACTTTTAGATCATATCATGAACTCTAGGGTTTCAATAGATTATGTTAAATTATTTATGTGGGCTTAGCAATTAAAAAAATATTGATGATGTGGTTTTTCTTTACTAAGCAGATTTACATGGCAGCAGTTGGCATCAACAATTGAAGTTTAGTTGTTGGAAGACATTATTATCATGTTATACGGTGTTACATAGAAGTGATCTTCGTACTGATTTCATCAGATAAAATGTGGTATGTACGGTACGGTACAGGTATTATTGTCCTTTTTCGTCGCCTGATAGTCACGCACTTAATTTCAATGTATTTCAAAATTCCACTGTTTCTCACAGGAACTCATATTCATAAGTGATAGATTCTACTGACTAATATAGTTTTGACTTTGTTACAAATGTCGTTACTTATAATATATACAGGGAAGGTAACATTTTCCCAAGTACAAAATTAAAGAGATTATTGATAGCTTTCTAATTGAAAAAAGAAAAAGGTTGTTCAATATTCTACTTAAACTATATTTGAATATTATGTTTTTGAAACCTTTCAAAGTTTTACAAAAATATAGTACTACAATGAAGGAACTTTCTGGAAGCACCCAATAATTTTGTTTGCCTGCAATAAGTAAAACAAAACATAAATTTAGAATAACCTAACTTCCAAAAGGATACAGAATTTACGATTCTTGTCAGTGAGAAGATCCCACTATAAGATAACTATGCTCGGTAATTTCAACAGGATCAATTTCTAAATTTGATCGACCACAATGTCTTAACAGATAATACTGGATGTTTCTTCAAAAATAGAGTGCTTGAGCCATCTATTGGAAGTTAAAATGATATAATTTAGGGGAACGACGTAGTGTTTATAG
This sequence comes from Kazachstania martiniae, assembly GCA_003708925.3. NCBI lineage: Eukaryota > Fungi > Ascomycota > Saccharomycetes > Saccharomycetales > Saccharomycetaceae > Kazachstania > Kazachstania martiniae. The sequence continues at coordinate 22,140 of PPOM03000335.1, forward strand.
AATACTTCATAAATTCTTCAACATACCTTTCCAGAAAATATCATAAAATAAGAACACATCCCACGGAAGAATTTCCCATCTAAATGTAAAACAGGCAGTAAAACACTTCACCTTATGTCACCCTTCATTTACGAGTAAACGAAAAAAAAAAAAAAAAAAAAAGATATAGAAATCTTTTCTCCCTACTGACTTTCCTCTTTCTCCTTTTCTTCTCTTTAATGCAGTTAGAAGAGCCCTTGAAAGAGACTCTATTCCATTTTCTCTCGTTTTTCACCGTTCTACAGGCAAAAGACTGTGCACTACGTGCAAGCTTCCTGTATCCAAAGTCCTGTTTCTCTTTTTAGCTTTATTTTTTAGTAAGTGTTTAGTCGGAAACCTCCCCAGAATAGTCCAATAGTTTTCAATTTTAGTAATTTGCCAACGTCAGCAATGAAATTAGCTACGAGTTGCAGTCGTTGAAAAACTCGTGAAAGGTTTTGTTTATGCACATGTATGTATAGATTTTGATAGCTTTGTAATTCTCGTTGCAGCTAGTAAGAATACAACACATATAAATAGCAATTGCTTCTTGTTGAATATTCTATCTTGTATCCTATGAACTTATTAATTTTCAATATTATAAACTGTTCTAATTGTTTTTTTGCGATCTCTTTTATTTGAAATTCAGGCAAGTAATTCAAGTTCTTCTTTTACGTCAATTGTTAGAAGTATCATATATATAATTATTCAAGATGCCAGCTCCACAAGATGCAACAAATCTTCCAATTAGACAACAAATGGAAGCCCTTATTCGTAGAAAGCAGGAAGAAATCACTAAAGGTTTAGAATCCGTGTGTACTGCTAAGTTCCATGCTGATGCCTGGGAACGTGGTAATGATGGTGGTGGTGGTAGATCCATGGTTATTCACGATGGTTCTACATTTGAAAAGGGTGGTGTTAATATTTCAGTTGTCTACGGTAATTTAACACCAGCAGCTGTTGTTGCCATGAAAAACGATCACACCAATTTAGATCTACCAACTGACCCAAATACTGGTTTACCTGTTGCTGAAGGTGTTAAGTTTTTTGCATGTGGTTTGAGTATGGTTATTCACCCAAAAAACCCACACTGTCCAACTACCCATTTAAATTACAGATATTTTGAAACCTGGAATCCAGATGGTACTCCACAAACCTGGTGGTTTGGTGGTGGTGCTGATTTAACCCCATCATACTTATATGAAGAAGATGCTGAATTATTCCACACTTTACATAAGCAAGCTTTAGATAAGCATGACAAAACCTTATATCCAAAGTGGAAGAAGTGGGCTGATAAGTACTACTTAATCACTCACCGTGGTGAAACCCGTGGTATTGGTGGTACCTTCTTCGATGATTATAACGAAAAGGATCCTCAAGAAATTCTAAAGATTGTTGAAGATTCTTTCGACGCTTTCTTACCTTCTTATTTACCAATTATTAAGAAGAGAAAGGATATGCCATTTACTCCAGAAGAAAAGCAATGGCAATTAATTAGACGTGGTAGATATGTTGAATATAACTTAATTTACGATAGAGGTACTCAATTTGGTTTAAGAACCCCAGGTTCCAGAGTCGAATCTATCTTGATGAGTTTACCAGAACACGCTTCTTGGTTATATGATCACCATCCAGCACCAGGTTCTAGAGAAGAAAAATTATTACAAGTCACAACAAACCCAAGAGAATGGGCTAAATAATTGGAGAGAATATTTCTATTTATCCAATCTTTTTGATGAACTTATCTTATGATCTATTTATCTATTTATTTATTTATTTATCTACCTATATGTACTTATAGGTTAGTTATAAAAGTCTTTTTAAATTTATTCGTTTTACTACTGTAGTTATTCTGAAATATGATAACTTATATTAATGAATATTTATTTGTGTGTATATATTATTATAATACAAATGCAATTAATTTTCTTTCCATCTATTACCACAATTAACACATTTATAGAAAGTGGTCATAGGTTCATCCGCAGATCTAATTTGCAGCTGAAAGAAATATGCGCTTTCACCATGACATTTGTCGTAATTTGGACATTGAACCTTGGTCTGGTCAACGTTATCCCAACCACCACCAAGGACATCGTCTACTTCTTTTCTTGGTAATTTTTTTCTATCATAAATTTCAATGCCTTCAATTGGAAATTCATACGGGCATGAAGAACACCTCAAAGCGTAGACACCACTGTCAGTTTGTGATATAAGTAACATATTGTTACATAGAGGACAAAAGGACAACATATCAGTTTTATATATCTATCGATATTGTGGTTCCTATGAGCTCATCGACCAAACTAAAGAGGTTTCAACATCATAATTAAATCTGATCAAATTTTTCATGCAATTAGAAAAAAAAAAGAAAAGTAGCAAAACTAAACGAATCACATGACCAAAATCGACTATAATGTCTTAAAATGAATTTAAATAATATACAATTCTATGTAATATTAGAATGTCGCAGTTAGAAAAACATTATTAGAATAAGAAAGCACGTATTCTCACCCAAATAGAAGAGTTCTTTAATCTTATCTTATTTTCTTCATCTTCTTGTCTCATTAATTCAGGATCATATATTCTTCTGTGGAAATCCAAATCGATTTTATCTAATGGATTTAAGAAGGTAAAATCTCTACTATAAATCATGTAACCAAAGTAAAATGAAAAGAAAAGTGGGAATGCTAAATAACTTTGGAAAAATGGTTCTGCACTAATTGGAGCCGTACTTAAAGGTGGAGCCAAAGCAACCCAGAATTGGGCGACAAATACTAAACAGTTGAAAGCACAACCATAAACAGATGCCCAATAACCAGTATTGGCCTTGTAACCTAACTCATCCAAAGATCTGCCTTGAAGTTTCATGGCTTGTCTAAAACGAACGTGCGAGAACATAATACCAAACCAAGTAAATAATTCACTTAAACCAGCAATAGCAGCTAACCAAGTAAAAACTTCTTCTTCTTTTTTTGAAGCAGCAGCAAAACCAATAACACCGAAAAGAGCACAGACACATAACGCACGTAGAGGTCTACCTTCTCTATCGATGTAGTTTAGGAACTTTGGAGCATACCCTTGTTGAGCTAAAGCACACATCAATCTTGGCGCAGCGTACAAAGAAGAATTAGCAACAGATATAACTGAAATTAAAATAACAGCATTGATAATGTGTGGGACGACTTTAACATGATGAATAGAAGCTGCCAAAACGTATGGAGAAGCATGTGTTGCGGCCCCACCAGCACCCATTAATTCATCACTATTATGTGGTACATTGAAACCAATTAAAATCATAGTTAATAGGTAAATGATTAAGATACGATAGATGGATTGCTTAGCAGCAGCTGGTGTAGACTTTCTTGGATTTTCTTGTTCATTAACAGATAAAACATACAATTCGGTACCACCATATGAGAAGTAACCGGTAACTAAAATATAACAAACACCTTTAAATCTACCAATACCTGTATGTGCTGCAAAAGCACCTGGATTATGCCAGTATTCACCACCAATATAACCATCACTACCAGCACCACCACAATTGACTACGATTGAAAAAATAATAAAACCAATAACCATTAAAATCTTACAAGAATTGAAAATAAATTCTGTCTCACCGTATGCACGAACACCAAAGAAATGAATAAACAACAAAAACACATAAAATATCACAACAAAAACATCTGCATTAATTGAATCATTCCAGTATTTTATTGTTAAACTCGATGTAATTAATTCTAATGGCAAAACAGTAAGCCATTGTATACAAAATAACCAAACTGAAGCAAAACCAAAAGCCTTTGATATGAAAATTGAAGAATATGCATTAAAATTACCAGGCAAAGTTGGGTAAGTGACAGCCATTTCACCAGCAGCTTGAATCATAAAATAAGTGACAAATGAAACCATCACATAACCAATAACTAAAGGAGCAGGACCTGCATTGTGTAACCCTTGCGCATTTGCAACTAATAAACCAGTACCAATACCAGTACCTAAAGACATTAAAATAACATGACGTGACTTCATTGCTTTTTTCATATGTGCTACTGACTTCAAAGACTGAGTACCATCTTCTAAATCATTACCATTTAAATCCTCATTTTTAGCTCTTCTGAAAGAATTAACAAACCTATGAACTAATTTTTGATCTGATTCATTTATACTTTGATCATTTCTAGAAGTAAATTCATTTGAGTCAAGTCTTGAAGAAATATCTTCTAAAACATATTCGGGAGATTTTTCACCTTTCGGATTAAAACTTTTCATTCCTGCCATTTCCAAAAGATGATAATAAATTACTTTCCTTTTTTTTTTGGAGTTAACTTGTGTCAGAAATGACTTATCCAATTATAAAACAGTTCAATATATATTAATCAAATATAATACTAAAAATACTAAAAAAACGAAAGATATATAATTTTTTTTTTGAAAACCACTCATTAATTTGCAAACTATGAAGAGCCCATCAAATGAAAAAGTTAATTTATTCAAGAAAATTAATCACGGGGAATAAGAATAGCTAGAAAAATAAAGAGAAAAGGGAATACATATAATTTTTGTTCACGGCTTTTTATTTCATCTTTTCTGCACTGATAACACTGATTTCTCGGCCAAGTTCCTTTGATTTTGGCAAAAAAAGATGATATGAAAAAGATTAGTAGAGTATCAAAGATGATGAGTCAACGATTTGATTGGTTGTATAGAATCAAGATGTTCCAGTTTATATGATAGTAAATAGTATAACTAGTAGTATTTCAATACTGATGTGAATGACTTATTAGTATAACTATTCCATGGTATATAATTTTGACTTTTTGTATGTATATGTTCATAGACATGTAAATTTGCTATTCTTGGCATCTTTGAGAGTTCCAATTATACAATGTATTGAATAATTGTATTATATATTAGAAGATAATAATATTACGATAGTACACGTAATTGTATCTATTGGAGAGATAAAAAAAAATCGGTTTCAAATTGGTGTTTAAACTCGGTATTTTATTATCGGGTT
>PPOM03000335.1:35262-49862 GCA_003708925.3 Kazachstania martiniae
AACACAAAAAAAAAAAAAAAAAAAAACGTAAAAAATATTGAAAATTTTTGTCAAATTGTGTTGATGAAATTGAAAAATAGCAACTATACCTTAACCTTTGCTGCATGCAAATAATATTAGTAAATATACAACATCATATCATCTTGTTTTAGCTGCAAATAAATTGCGGTATTAATTTAAACCTACTGTGGTTCACCTCTGCTACCAGAAGACCAAATCAGGTCGGGAACACTCAGGCAGGGACAATGTTAGTATCCAAACGGAATTGATCATCTGCTGTCGAACTGAAGTACGTATAGGCAGATAACTAATCTGAAACGTGATTAATGGCCTAGGCAGAGTACATTCATATTTTTAAATGTACATACGGCACAGTTAGGAACCGTGATTATATTACTTGCGGTTTTTTAAGATTCAGGAATTTATAAGAAGCTCAGTCTATTATATAATATTTGTGGTTTGTGGGTGTCTAACGATAGAGAGGTTGCTGGGATTTTGATGTTTTATATCGTTTAAAACGTAAGTAACATTAAGACATTATCTAATTTACATAACATAATACAATTATTTCTATGTTATTGACATTGTCTCATAATAGTCCTCTATCTTATATATAAAAATAATAATATTCTGATTCTTTATACGTAGAATAGTTCGGCCTATTCATCCAGTGTTTCCCATTTTGGTAATTCTGTTCTTAATTTATAAGTATCAGTTTCCTCCTCATATTCCATAACAATGATACAGCCGTTTGGGACGTTAGTAAATGATTCAAATTCCTCATATGTCCATCTAAACCACTTCATCAAAAACACTCTAGCATAAATTCCATGTGTTGTTAACACAATAATATCCCTTGGTTTTTTTGATTCTCTTTCTTCAAAGTGACGAAACATCGATTCTTGAAAACTTGCAACTCTATCATAAACGTCAGCCGCACTTTCACCTTGTGGAAATCTGAAAAAGAAATGACCATAAGATGCTCTTTTTTTTAATACATCTTGCATACTTCTAACCTCTTGATAGTTACCAAAATCTTGTTCTCTAATACGAGGTTCGTCCTTAACCCTGTATCTAACAAATGTCTTTTCAGGATCTTCATCATCTATATTATGGGTTCTGGAATCATTAGCAAATTCACCACTAGCACGACCATTTACAGTGAAAATCGCTGATCTTTGCCTACCACAAGGTTGATATAAAGAATGATCACAGTACTTAATTTGACTATGACGTTCATTATACTCATCAAGTACATCCAAAACACCTTTCAAAGTTTCTCTTGTTCTCTTATATGGAGATGTGTAAAAGACAACATTAAAATCCAATCCCTTATCCAATCTTTTATATCCTTCTATAGGCAAATGTGGTTCTAATTCATTAGCAGGCATTTTATATTTGTCTACTATTTCATTTACCAAAACCTGGTTCTCTAAATTCATAATTCTAAGTAACTCAGCACCTGCATTATGTGCCTGAGCCCAACCTCTTTCGGTTAACGAAATAGATTGATTTGGAACATATTCATTAACACTCTTATCTATGTTAGATTCACTTTCACCATGTCTAATAATAACAATTAATCTTGGTTTTTTTCTCGATTGCTTTTCAATAAAGTTATTCATTTTTAATAATATATCTAGCTTTCTAGATGAAACTATCTTTAACGTTACCTTTGGGTTGTAATATATATTTTAAGGAGCCCTTATTCGGGTTAGAATTCATTTTCATTATTTAATTTTCTTTTTTTCTTGGTTTTGTCACTTTTTCCGCATGTCTCGAGAGAAATTGGTAGCACGGCTAAGAATTTTAATAGGAAAGCAAAAAGTATGTCAGAAGAAAATTGAAACTAGGTGAATAAATTGTCACTTAATATTGAGTTACTCAGGTAACCCCAGAAAATGCTGACATAATGAAGCAAAGTATAATTTACATAAGCTAAAGAATTTTTTATTCTAAAAAAAAAAAAGAGATAGAAATATTTAATTTATTCGATTTTGAATTGAACCGATATGTTCAAGATTTTCTAAAAGTTTACATTTTGTAAAGCCTGTTTGCATTTCAAAAACATAAATCCTAGCCAGTTAAAATGATAAAATCTATGTGAAATTAGCAAATGCACGTTCAAAGATTAGCAGCCTACTTCATAAGCACACGTTTTATCGGTTATTTGATAACATAATCAAGCTGAAATGACGTTAGTTTTAGATTTAATTTTAGGTTTTAACATTTTATCCCCCAATTCGGTACCTTTTCAAGACTATAAGAAAATTGTTAAAAACGATCTACTGTTAGAGACTTGGAGATCCTTTTCTACATTTATCGGTTTTAAATTTAACCACTTGCATCAAAGCGATATATCTCCTAGTCTTAGTTCTACTACCTCCTAAAGTTTTGATTCTACAAATTTACTCGGGTTATGCATCACTTAACCGATAGAATGCAGTAATACATCGGTCGAGCACAATAGCTGAAATGCGTCGCTGACATGATGAAGCCCGACAAAAGGGATCGTTGTACATACTGTATTCAGCAAGATATTTGCTAGATTGGTTCCCTCATATTATAGGAAGGATTAATCAAAATTGATATTACCAAGTCAAAATAGGTAATGTTTCGATTCTTTTATTCTTATGTTTTTAATATTACTATTATTACATAACCCACCTTTGTTAAAAATAAGGAAAGGAGAATCGAAAACATCATTAGCAAAAGAAAACAAATTTCAAAACGTTTCAAGAATAGGAATGGCTCCATTATTTCTCAATAATAATATGTAGGTTTTTAATAAAGAAAAACTATTCAACGACTGACTCCATTGATGTAAGGTAATCAATCCTACGTAAAAAGAAATATATGTACTCCTTACATCACACAATGCTATTAAAAAGAAAGAAAATGAAGAGAGGAGAAAATGATAAATCCATAAAACCGATATATAGAAAAGGATAGTAATCAAACGCTGACACACGTCCGCTTAGTTTAACTCATTTATTAGTAATATGGATATCTTTTAATTCGGTTTGTTGGGTGGTAAATCAGAATAAAAATACTCGACCAAAGATGTAACGTTTCTTTTTTGTATTATGGTTGTGCGGAGATCTTTGAGAAGATTTTAAAGTTTCTATTTCAGTTCTAATAATCATCGCGTCGTAGGCAAAGCCCGAAGACAAATTCTGTTTTCCTGTTTGAAAAGTAGTGTAGGGCGCGTGAAAATACTGTTTCCGTTTCACAAGCGAGATCTATCGTTAACTGTTTTGTTAACCCTTTACATCTAATATTGACTATGAATGGATAATATCATAGGCTCATTATTACTTTAATAACATGAACGAAGAGTTTTAATTACTGCTACGATGCCCTATTAACCTAAATATCTTCCTAGATAGTTCTTTGATTCCGATTCTTTTTGAGTGAAATGACAAAATCAGAACAGTTAATAATAAACTGGTTGGATTTTCGTTCACTCTTTTCAAAAGAAAAGGACTTGTTTAGTTTGAGAAATTGAAGCAGTGAAAGGGCATTAAATCTATTATTTCTTTACAATCAATGCTCATACAATAGATTGATATTCACCAATGCAGTGTATTAAATTAGATCCGAAGCATACCGAACGACAACAACTTGATATGCTTTGACAGTATACGGAGAGAATAGAACTGAAAGTTTCTAGAGCTTTAAATGACGTCCCTAATTGATTCGACATTTACTAGGAGAGGATCTATGTATTTCTTGATTTTCTTTTTTTTTCTAATTTAAAACTGCAGGGCTGTATTTGCTTAAACTTCTTAAACTCTAAGAGAATCTTGTTTACATTAAAATTTAGTAGAATTATAATCTCTTGTTCATAATATTATGATTATAATTTTTAGCTGATTATCAGGGTGGCCAGGAAGATTTTGTCACTATTTAATCCTACGTACACATTTTTCTCACTCTATATTCGCAGCTTGCTCTATTCCTCATTAAGTTGCCATTCCTTTGTTAGTGAATCATCGTATGGAAATGTAAATTTGAATATGGTATGTATTGGTCTAAATCTTATTCATAATCAACAGAAAGGAAAAAAAAAGACGCCATTGAAATAAATGAATTTGTTTCAGGCATGGACATCACTTTCCTCTTTTGCTCTGATAAATGCGGTGTTTAACCCTGAATAACTACTAGGATTTCCGCTTTATTATCAGTGGATCAAATTTTTAGTTCGCTCTAATATATAAAGCACTGGGTAAATATTTTATAAGGCACCCACATAATAAACAGTTTTTGAGAAGGCAATATTTTTTTGTTCAGAAAGAGACCAACCAGAGATATATAATAAGCTCTTATCATCCACTGATACAAATTATCCCAAAACACCATCATTGTAATTATAATAAAAACCAAAATTTAAAAATACTTTGAATTTTATCGACTTTTTATCACAAAGACCAAGCACACAAATATTTTAAACAAGCACATTATCGCATTTTTCCAGTCTCATAGACGTATATGTACACATTTATAAATTGAGACCTATCTTACTTGAATCAAAGCAAAAATTTCCAGTCAACAATCTATTCCATCTAGAAGCACAATCAAAACGTAATGCTTGGGATCTGTATAAGAAATAATTTAGCCAGATCAACTGTCACCAAAGATGGTACCCCATATTTTAATACAATTTTTGAAGGTCTATACCAGCAACCATTTAGTTACGGTATGGAAATGATGAAAGAACCTAATAATAGCCACTTAAAACAACAGGCACAATCACAAACAAAAAACATCCAAGATAAAGATAAAATAATGGAAACAATAAATGAGGCACCTCTCGAATTTGAAAGTAATTACCAGAAGAAGAAGCCAATATTTGAAGATTTCAAAAAATATGATAATAAACTATGGAATGAACTGTTCTCACTAAAAGTAAATTCCTCCCATGATGAGATGGCATCAATAACAACCAACTCATCTTTCCAAAACTCATTAAGCTGTACCGATGCAAAATATTTAGACACTAGTTTTGAAATATTCCCATTTGAACATGAATATTGCTCTTCTACTAATTCTTCGTTCAGTCATTGTAGTATCAATAGTAGCACACATTCTCCCACATATAATAAAGATAACTCGATACTTCCTCAAAATAATAACAGTTACCCATTAGATTTTAAGAAACCTATGGATCACAATAAAGATACAACTCCCAACCATACATTTAAAATGGAGCAACCCCAGCACTTTGAAATCAACAACAGAAAAGAAGCAGTGACTGCAAATTCTATTGTTATAAGTTATGATTATTCATCAAAAGAAAGGTATGGATGTAATGTTTGTAAAAAGCGTTTTTCTAGACCATCATCTTTAAGTACTCATATGAATATTCATTTAGGTCATAAACCATACCATTGCCCATATGCATCTTGCCAGAAATCATTCAATGCCAGATCAAATATGCTGAGGCATCTCAAGTCTCATTTTAAGCTTGCAAAAGGGAAGTACCTTTTGCCTAATGGAGAAATATCATATGTTAAACCGTCATCTAGGCAGGTTTTAAATGCGATGTCTATTGGGAACGATCATAAGTAAAATCAGGTAATTAAAATACAAACATTCACACATATAACTATTTTTCACCTTAGATATAATGACATATATAGTCTTTAATATATAGTAAATCATTATAATATTTGCATCTTAATAATTACAAATATCTGTCGTCAAACATACGTCAATCCTAATTAGTTGTTATCATTACTATTTACATTTCAATTAAATCATCAAGAAACCTTAAGAATCGATATTTGCGTGTTAGTGCTTGCGTAGTAAGCAAGTTAATTAAAGTAGGAATATGGGTGCTGTTGCAACTATCCCCTTGTATACAACTTGCTAAACTAACATGAACACTAATAAGAATTTCAATATAATAGGTGTGTTAAATTACCTTATTTCCATATGTTGTTCAAGAACAAATTTTTGGTCAATTCATATCGGCCTCGAAGCAGAAATTTTTTTTTTGTAGAAGGTAAGCAAAATAAAAACATAAAACCGAATTTTCCTTTTCACAAATATTGACCGTGTTCTGCGCTATGTTCTGCGCTTAGTAATCATTTTTGAAAAACCGACCGTTAAAATATTTCTATTTCCATGTAACCGGACTTGATTTTGTAAAGTTTCCATTTTTTTTTTTGTTTTTTCGAAAGAGCGATAGTACCTTAATGAAGTTCTGGGAGAAACTAGAGAGTAACAAATTGGAACATAGAATGTGACTGAGGTAGACAGTTTAAAGGGTGTGGTGATATTAACTTCACGTCATAGCGACAACATATCTGTATTTACTACTATCTCATTTAACGGATCTTCGTTACTAACACGACACTTTCTGATGATTACTAACACGAATGTTAGAATATAATCTCTTACAAATTTTGTTAAACATGATATTTTTGATATGGATTGATCGGTCGAACGTAATCATAATCTTGAGATAAAGGTATAGCTAGAATAATGAGTGTTTTAAATTATTCTTAGTCTAAGAATTACTATATTGGGTATGACGCCAATATTAAGACTAATTCTAATAGATATAGTGATACTTCATATTTAAGTTAAGAAGACGTTAAAGGTCACATAAATCCTGTGGGTCATACATGTAAACTTTAATTACGGTAGAGAATATTTCACTACGATTGGTAATATAATATAGGGATAAGTAAGATCTGCTGGCTACGATTGTGCGACGTTTTTGGATTAAATCAGGTCAATATAGATTTACGGGACATTAAACGTGCTACTTAAAAAAGTGTCCAAAATTAATTTTACCTAAATAGCCTTTTAAGTATTTTTGTATGTATTGCAGAGTTATGTAAATATTCGTGGAAATTTTCATTTTAGATGGCTGTAACTGTTTTGAGAATTGAGGAAGGACCATAAATCTTTAAGAGGTATTGATATTTTTTCTGAATTTATATATACTGGAGGGTGTTGTTCATACTAGGTAATAAGGCTTTTAGTAGGTTTAACTTCAGTAAATTTCTCCTATAAAAGTAACTTTACATGCTATATGTTGTTTGGTCTGTTTTTTTGTTAATTTTTTATTTTTCATTTAATCAGATTGAACTCACAAGAATCCTACTAATGAGACACAATTTAAAAGAATTCTAGAATGAAATTTCATTTAATAGAATACTAAATCTATCGGTTTTTACGATGACACACTTAAAGCTATATTAACAGGGTTAGTTTAAAAAACTATATATAAAAGACAGTATTCAGCCTATCGTGACATTACTGAATCACACCTGTCCAAAAATGATTCTTCCTTGTTGTAAAAGCTGACGTAAGTAAGAGGAGAGGAATCGAGCTGATTCATATGGTTTAACAAAATAATGTCAATCCAGACTCTCTTGATGACAAATTATCGGATATGAAAGAAATTCATAAAGAAAATGTGAAACAAAAAGATGAGGAGAATAAAAAAAATACATTCCAGTGATCTAAATCTGAAGTGCAAGAAAACGCTGTTTAATTAGATCAACATTTGAAATATATCGATCCGAACACCATACTACCAAGATTGCATCACAGTTGAAAATAAGCTTTTTTTCTTCTTTAGGTTAGAATGGCCCGAAATGGCGGTAAGAGAGAAAAGTATATGTGGAACAGCATTATGGTAAGTAACCATGTAAGCTTTCATAAAGTAATGTTTACCTGCTGTACTAGAATTTCTCCAGTGATTTTTTTTGGGTTATTGTTCTAAAAATAAAAATATTTGAATTTTAATATAGTTGAATAATTTATCGGCCTCGTAATGATTAGTAATCCAACTTTTCTGTGAGAATTGATTATGAAACGTAAAGAAATGTGCGTATAGACTACTATGGTATATATCGGCTTCATAGAATAAGTTCTGCGTTTCTATGTTTTACTAATGTAAATTTAAGCTTTTGGAAAGGGGTCTTCGTAAGGACTGTTGGTATATGATAAAAGTTTGCTACTGTTGTTATTCGAGACTTTGCTAATAATAATAATCTATTGTTTTTTAGTTAGAATGTTAGAAAAAAGGTCTTTAATATTCATTAAGGATTTAGGCACATAGGTAGATATGCTTTTCGAATATCGAGTATCATGAACATATGGTGACATTAAGTGGTAACACAAACAGAAGAAGTAAAATAATAAGAATAATGGTTATTCATCCTCTTAATTGAATTTTAGCCATTATACGTTTAAATGTTGAATATGACATATGAGGTCTCTCCTTCTATGAATAATAGTATAAAGGACTCTCGTACGGAATAATTCTGAAGTATTTGTTGCCGTGATACGTTTTTGTAATGATATGGGATTTTACAAAGCGTAGCTTGCAAGTCTGTTCTATTTTTTCGCATATATTGCGCTTCTATATTTGATGGGAGCGGCATTTGTAGTTACCAAAAGAAGTAATTAGCGACCCAAACTGATCTTCCAGTCGCATAGCCGAAATTCTGCTTCGAAGTAATTAATGCTTGCATCCTTTGACAGATAGCCAATTATTCCATAATATGTGAAAAATATGCACCGGTGTCTATGCAATACTTTCTATTGCATATGCAGTAATATTAAAAGAAAATAATAGTTATGAAAGTTACGCTTGCGTTATTTCACTAACGACTTGTCAATCAAGTTATTCATGTGACTGGAGTATGAATATCATATTGTGTTCCTAAGAAGTTCCATACAAAAAAAAGTATTTCCTGTAAGGAAAGATATACTTTATTATTTTTATTACTTCTGTTGCCTTTTCTTCTAACAGTGTCTGCTACAACTAAACGTATTTGTTTGAAATCCTTTATGATTAGGTTCGCTATTTATTACAAATTTATTATTGAACTTATTACAAGATCCCGGTTTTTTGTTCTTTTCTTTTTGCTTGCTTTTCTATCATTTTTTAATATTAAATTATAATTGCTTGGAAATGGTTAGCTTAGTTGACCTAGAGCATCAGAGATATGTGCATATTACACACTCTTCCTCCTGAGATTTATCGTGTTAACTAACTATAGTGATTATATTACTTTGTTTTAAAATTGAGTAAACATTCCCAAATAATATGTTGAGCCAGTCTAGCTAAGGAGCACAATTTAACGGACTTCATATGATGGTCAACAATAAGTTGGTATTTGGTATATTTTTTACCAAAAAAATATGATCGTAGTTTTGAGTATCAAAACACAATATCTACTTGTGGTCTGTTTTTTAACTCTAACTTAATTTTTAATATTAAACTGAAATAGAAAATCATTAAAAATTATTAATATAAATCCAAGAAAGCGTTTCTAAATTGTGATTTCATTTCATTTTATTGGTAGCTTATTCTAGTTTGTTATTTATATGGCCTAACCCATTATTAGAATTTGTTTCTTTCAAATAAAAGATATATAGAGATAATACTTCATTCAGATCCTCACAAATTCTCTAAAAAAAAAATGTCTACTAGTAAAAACGTTAAGTATTTCTCATATATCCCATTCGATTTTAGTGGATTTGACGTTAATGGCCACGGTAATTCACTTAATGTCGAGCATACTAGTAAAACTTTAATAAAAGACCTATCGGATTTTTCAGCCAATAATCCACACTCCAATATCGAAAATACCAATATAGAAAATGTATTTCGCAGTCAGTCAGAGAGAAAAGGAGAATATTTTAATACAGAACTAGATGAAGATATCAATACTTCATTACCATCTCTAAATACTACAGAATATTTTTCTAATATTTTTAGTTCTTTTAATTCTTCCGAAGATTCACTTCTACAAGTTTCTAATATTCATGATTTTGAGAGATTACTTCCGGAAAGTTCTTATAATGTATTTTCTAGAAATGTCAACTTTCCTAAAACAATTCTTAGTGATCTCTTAGATAAATTCCAAAAACCCTCAGGAGAAAATAATAACCCAGTAGAATCTGTGAGTATATGCTTACCAGCGGTAACTAGTAAATACTCTATGGAAAATGTTTTGAAGAATAATGTGAAAGAGGAACACAAATTACCTATAATCTCTAACAGTTTACCCTTGGTATCTCCAATTTCTCGATCCTCTTCTTTATGCTCCTCTCCTAATGTTACTAGTTCCAGTCAATCTTCGGCGCCTGTAATAATTAGTTACGATTATTCACAGAAGAACAAATATGGCTGTAAGGTATGTGGGAAAAGACTTAAGAGGCCATCATCGCTAAGTACGCACATGAATATTCACACCGGTAATAAGCCATTCCTATGCCCATTGAAAAACTGCTCTAAAACATTTAATGCACGATCAAATATGCTTAGACATTATAAAATTCATTTCAAGTTAACTTCAGGTGTCTACTTACTCCCAAATGGGCAAGTGACGGCAAACCGACCAACTACTAAGCAACTATTATTATCTACAAATTATATTAATCATTTTAGTCATTACCGTAAAACCTAATAGTTCCTTGGATTATACTAAAATCTATCAAAAAAAATGCTAACTACTTTTCAAATACTGTCGTGCATCAAGGAAAAATCAATCACCAGAATATTCTACAAATTTTGATTTCATTAATCAAGAAAAGGTTCGATTTTATCATTAGCTAATTTCATAAATTTGACATCTTTCGTGAACTGAACTATATTTTTTTTAATGTATTTGTTGTTTTTTAGAAATGTTTTCTGTACGTTATATAAGCCAAGTATACTTTTGCTATTAATGGCCAAATGCTATTTTTTTTTATCTTTGGTTTTTATTTTATTTCCATCTATCTTTAGACCTTAAACATACGTCAATCAATAATGATCTCTTTATATTTTCGGCAGACCCAAAAACCGTAGAAGAATTTTGCTCAAGCATATTTGTTAGCTCCTGTAGGGAATCTTGAATTCTCCATCTGAATCCGCATCGGTTATGCGCGAGCAAAGGAACCTTTAGCATTCTAGGACATTATGGTGCAGTTCCTATATTGATACCTTGTGTGAACAGATTACTGCTTTATTGCTACTTTCCTTCTTCTATTATTCTTTTTACAGCATCTATTTAATATTTTTACACAATGGTTTATATTCTATTCCTATTCCTGTGAGTGTAAGAACCTAAACGATTGTCAAGAAATTAAAAAGATCTGATAATCTTAAGGCTGTTTAACCCTCTCTACCATTAAGCATTTAGTTTATAGAGATTGCTAAGATGTGTACTTTTGTCGTTTATTGAACCTATTTTGGAATATGGGAGAAATTACAGACTGCAAAGAGTGCTCTGCATTGCATGAAGCTTACTTCGTAATATTTCAAGTTTTGAAAAATGAAGGCGTTCAAGCGTTAAATTATTTTTTTTATTCAGGCACTCATATTATTCATTTAGCGTTATTGATATATGAATACTCCTCTATTCCATCGAGAAGTATTGGAAATATATATTGACTGCATCAAAGTTGTCTTAGACATGCTTCCCTTTTCATTGAAATTTTTCTTTTCTTATAAATTTTGTTAATTAATTAAACTATATAACGATATTCTATCATACCTAATCATACAGGGCCGATAGTAACTATCTTTAGTATGGTATAGTCCGTTATATGATTATCTTCATAAATGCAAAAGGAATTGAGTAGAGGTAATTTAATTATGCGATTTTGATCCAACATGAAATATATGTCATTGCGAGACTGGAATTAAATCTCTCTTATATTCATGTCTCTCATGGTAGTCTTAAAATTGAAAGTTCAACTTTTCGATTAAACAGTCAATTGCATCAAAGTTTGTATCATTTGATGCGAAAGACATATGTTTGTCTGATAATATATGTTCATTTAAAGATTCATATTTTACCCTGCAATTCTCACAATAACCGGAATTTTTTACTTCCTGTGCAACAGTTACTGGAGCCTTAACTTTTTCAATATTTATGGATTGGTTTGATTTAGTTGATTCTATGCTGTGAGTATTTAGACTAGTATTGTTTTTCTTTTCGTTTTTACCATGAACAGTTTTAATTTGCTCTGATTTTGTTTTACTCGTATTTGGATTTGAATTTGTAACTCTTTTGTTGTTAGATGTGCCAAGTTTCCGATCAACTACTAACCTGTTTAAAGTCCTTATATTCTTACTCATAACACTTGCCTTTGTTGGACCCAAACCATTTCCAAAAGAAGTTGCAACATCATTTGATTGATGGACACCACTGGCTTTGATTTCAAATGGAACTCTCGATGGTTTCTTTGTAGAACATAAGTCGTCCAAGAAATCTTCAGTTTCTTGTCTATTAAAGGATGCTAATGGGGGGTGCTTCAATTTTGGAGTTAGCGGTTCTTTCCAAACTTGACCCTTTAATGACTGAGAGGTATTCGTTACTAAGGAAGGCGTTAACTGATCATTTGACTGCTCACGGACTAGGGAAGTACCTGAAACAGCACCAGTATTACTAACATTATTATCTAATTGGTAGGAATGCAATTTTGGTTTTTGTTGGGCTGGTTCTTTGGGTGAAAGCGTCTGTTGTTCATTTTGTTGTAGCTCTTGGATGGCAGAGTGTTCATTAGATGTTGAGACATTTACAGGCTTATTGGTATTCTGCCATTTTTCATACATTTTTTTCGAATCCATTGATCTATGAGGGATAATAAAGTATTGAGAATCGTCGATAAATTGAGGCCTAGCACCATACAAATATAGTTGACGTAGTTTTAATGCGTATTTCTTGTTCACCTTATCGCGTCTATATCTTTTGATAACTCGGCTATAGGATAATTCGTCACAGTTACGGTCACCTATGAATGGACATCTGCCAAAAGAGCCAATCTTAAGAGATGGATATGGTAAATTGTTCAGATCTATGAGCTCTTGAGGCTTCCATTCTAAGATTATGATTGGTGACCATGTTTGCCATAGGTCATACATATATACATGTGGGTACTTGAAATAGTGTATATCATCTCTCTTAGTTCTAGGATCTCTATCTGTTGGTCCGTATAGTTTTTCATTTTGTAATAAATTCGATAATGTTGGGGTAGCAATTGTTGGTGTTTTATTTTTCATTATATTGTTCAAATCAACATCTAAGTTAGTTAAAAATCTAGTGGCCTTTTCAAAATTCCAAACTTTCATGTAATTCTGTTTAGCTCTAAATAAGACGTCATGCTCTGGGTAGTAGTGAATATTATCAGTAGATCTCGCTGTTATTACAATTGTAACAGAGGTGTCAAAAAATTGTGTGATTTCAGCATTCAAGGAAAGAAACCCTCTTTTCAATAGATCCCTCTTCTTATCGATTGTACGCTTGTTATGTCTCAGATCATCAATTTCCTCTGTAGTATCGAAGTATATTTTAGAGTCACGTCTCAAAATCTTCCTCCAATTGTTTTGCCAGTCGGACAGATCCTTTGGTGACAGTTTGGCCTCGACATTTTTCAATGCTGCTGTCTTGGAAACGAGTACTGCTCCTTCTATTGATCTACCGCGTTCAACTCTGGGTCTTTTCTTTATGCAATCAGTACTAGCTTGATCTTTGGATTCTAGTTTATCATGTGTACGTTTTGCCAATGAATTTGTCATAGTTAATTGATTATTTGAAAGTGATGGCTGTCTTAGGTTTGAATCTGTTTCCTTCAATGGTGATCTTATCACTGTTTTTGTTGGTGAAGCCATTATTCGTAGACTATTAGTAGTTAAATGGTTAAATCAACAAAAAGGAATAAAACAGATATGACTAGTAATTGTCAATGTAGTAGTGAATATATGTTTTTAAAAATCTTGAAATCTCCTCTGGATTCTGGTTGGCTATGATTTACTTTATCTATTTTGAATTGTGATGAATATATAGAGGATGGTAAAGGGAAAATTTGAAAAAGATACTTGTAATAATTAATTACTTCTAACAGATCTTAAAGACCAACTGGACGCTGAACTGATACTGTTAAGATTGTCTCTTAATTCTAATGTTCTTACAGATATGTTTTATTATATTTCAATGTTTTTCGTTTTTTTTCTTACAAACAAAATTTCTTTCAGAATTCGCGAGATGTTCAGTATGTACTGATTAGGCGCGTATCTCGAATATCGCGTTTTTGGATAAATCTGAGAACTACCACAACTAAGTGAAGTGTTAGGTCTGTGACTTGAATATATCGAAATCAGAGATTGAATTGTTATAGAATTATTAAGGAATACTCTAATGATTACTATAGTACGCCTTGTTTTGTGTAAATATATGTGTGTTATATTTTAGATATCTATACACTTGATATGATTCACATTCAATGCTAAAAAAAGCTACTTGCAGGTATTTAAAAGAGAAGAATGACAAAAAAAAGAAGGGAGTGAATGATGAACGCATAGTAATAAGAAGAATAGTAAAGAGTGTAGAGGGATTGGATTTCGTAATCGTGACGGCCATCGAAGAAAATTTCATTACCTTTAAATAATTTCTTTTTTCCTCATATTTTCGGTAGTTTGTTAAATGGATGAATAGTATATTTGATGTTATTCTCATACGAGAACAATAATGAATAAATGATTAAAATTTTAAAAAGATGCAAAAAAATAATAATAATAGTAGTAGTAGTAATATCAGTAATAGATATCCCGTACTTTTTCCTAGATAATATGATCACTACAC